>MU776412.1:40435-93390 GCA_026770625.1 Nicotiana glauca
GCCTCTAAGTTTAGCGCCCCCCCCCCCCCCTGAACCTTGCCTTGGGACCTCGAGTTCCCTCTAAACTTGGACATTTAAGGCCTGGCTCTTCCACACTACACTATGATCCTGTAATAACATTTGGGGTGTAAGCACTGCCCAGAGCTCTTGAAGCTCCTTGGAACTTTGACACAACCCAAATAAGAGAAAGGCTTTGGAAAAATCTGGTCCTTGGAAGTTGGTTTATTCCATGTGTTAGACCAGGAGTCTGAATTAGGCTCTCCTTGGTTGGAATTTTAATTTTGGATGTATTTTATTTATTTATTTTTTTTGGATTCATTCACATTGTAATAATTTGTAATAAATACGGGGTGTATAGTAAAAAATGGGGAGGGACTCTCATGTTATGCATATGGGGTAGATATCATGTCTTAGGTTTACTTCTGCAATCACAATTTGTTCATATCTGCATATAGATATCATGCCTATAAGTTTTATTCATGTATGCTTGTAAATATCATGCCTCAGGTTTACTTATGCAATCATAAGTTTTATTCATGTCTGCATATAGATATCATGCCTATAAGTCTATTCATTATCGCACATAGAAATCCTGCCTCTAAGTCTATTCATTACCGCATATAGAAATCCTGCCTGTAAGTCATTCATTACTGCATATAGAAATCCTGCCTATAAGTTATTCATTCGCATTTGAAATTATGTCTATAAGTTTTTTGCGCTTTTGCATACATACCTTAGGCAAACAATCTATAGGTTAAATAATAACAAATGTACTCTAGATATCCTGCCTACAGGATTCCAGCACTTTTAAAAGTGTCCTAAATCAATCACGCTTAGAAAGCATGCTTATAGGGATAAATAAATGAATATGAATCATCTAGCTCGTTTACAATTCTAAAACCAGTAGTGAATGTCATTCAACATCTGCAGATTTTGTTGTCTCTTAAATCAGTAATCTTTTCTTAAAATCAGCATGCTTTCTGCAAATGTTAGATATCTCGATTGCAAGCCTCATCTAGGCTAACATGTAGGTGACTAATTAATTTTGCCAGTCTATAATAATTACAACCAGCAGGCAAGCCTAATTCGGACTTCTTATCTGAAAATATGTGCTAAATTAGCCACCCTTCCTACGTTAAGTTTAATTAAAGACCTAACCAGTATTTGTAAGTCGTGCTAAGCAATCTGTTTCTTAAATGAGTAGGTATGTTTGAACCTTTAATTGCTATTTGTTTCCCCTTTAACTGCTTATGTGTTTTGTTTGTCGCTTTAGACTTTTATACTTTTAAACTCTGAAAAGCCCAACTCCCTCCCCTTAAGATTAGTAGTCCCAAATGCCTCCGAGACTGATAAGATTGGGATGGGTAATAGAATGCAATAAGTAATGACACTATACCGCACTTTAATTCCTAAACGGGTGGGAAAGGGTAGATATGGATATGATGACCATGCAATAGCACCACGTGTATAAACGGTTACCTGGTTTTGTGTGGCGTGATCCATATTATTTGTAAACCAAGGACCCCCCCCCCCCTCCCTTTATTTGTTTACTCTGTCATTTGTTTTAGAATTTTCAAGCTGTTTTTCTCAAAATTTGTGCCTCTATCTGTTTTCTTCAAACTTTAGCTTATATGCAAACATTAATTTGAGCCTTTATTCGCTTATTTCCTACTTGAAGTCACAATTATAACATGGCCGGGAACCACACTAGTGGATCTCGAGGGGTGCCTAACACCTTCACCTCGAGATAATTTCTAGCCCTTACCCAAACTCTGGTTTTCCAACTCAAAAACCATCTTTTAGTGTCCTAATACACTTAATCATTAGGTGGCGACTCTTATAAATCTCAAACCCAAATTTCCAAAAGGAATAGAGTTGTCCTCCCAAATGTCGTAAACCCGATTTCGCCTTAGAGAAAGGGGGCATCGACAATTAGTTGGTTGATTGTGTTGCTGCAGGGATTCAACCTTGAATCCCTGCCTTGCCAAGGCACCATATTGATTTGGGATCTCTTGCTTCCCTAGTATTCCTTTTCTTCACACAGTGGTTCTGATATGTGAGTTGAATAATGTAACTTAAATTAGAAAAACTCCCTTATATGCTATCATTCGGGGTGGTGTGTAAAAAAAGAGGTGTGACAGCTCTGGTGACTCTGCTGGGAATCCAAACCCAGAACTTCGGTTCAAGGTTCAAGAATTCGAGCTTAGATGAATTGTTATATTTTGGCTTTATCTGTTATCTGATTACATGTTTGGTCCTAATGTGCTAAATGATGCTTTTACCGCTTTGATATTATCTGAACTGTATATAAAATGCTACGAAACCATTCTCTTCTCATCTTTGGGGATGTGCTCGCTGGTCGAGACTCCTTATTCTGTTAGTGTCATACCTTGAAATAAGAAAGAGGCTCGGAGAAGTTACTAAGCCGGATGGCCTTTTGGTTCCCGGTACATAGCCCCCTCCTCGGCTCGAGTTGTCCGCTCGGGTACACAGTCTAGAACACATACCCAGGTTTTGAATTTTAGAATAACTCAGCCTCATGCCGGATCCCTAGTAGGAACGTTTGTTTGCATCATGTGTATTCGACTTAGGGGACTCAACACAGAGGTTATGTCACGATCCAAAATCCATTAAGGGTCGTGGTGGCGCCGGACACCGCTGTCAAGCAAGCCCACTTAATTAATCAATTAAACTCTCCCTTTTAACACCTTTGAAATCTAGTATTTTCCTTTCGTTTTTCATAAATAAAAAAGTTCACTTACTTCAGTTCAAATTAAATAATAACTATTAGTACACATCTTTCGAAAACCATCCCAGAACCCGGTGTCACAGGTGCATGAGCATCTACTAATAAGATATTTAAAATACAACATATGTCCGAAATACAGTGGACAGGAAGTAAATACAATATGTTGGAAGGGACTATACTAGTTGTGGGTCGCCTCGAATAATGCAATTCACCTAGTCCCAGAGTCATCCGCGCTGCTACGCCTAGTAGGCTGCTAGAGATACATATACCTGTGCAACAAAAATGCAAAAAGTGTAGTATGAGTATGTAAACAACGTGTACTCAATGAGTATCTTGCCTAATCTCGAAAAAGTCGAGACGAGATGGTCAACTTCGACACTTACTAGAGGTCAATTAACAATATCCTAGAAATGTGAGGAAAACTCATGGATTTATATAGCAGTTCTAATTCACGAAGCCAGAAAACAGGTAATCACCTTCAATAAATAATCAAGGGCTTTCAAGGTTTATTCTTTATCATCTCATCAATTTATATCGAGCCACGAAGGGCCAATTTCACATTTAAAATTCTCAAGCGACAAATAACATGCGCAAATCACACCGAGGCGACGGCCCGAACCAACAGGAATGTAAACTGTGCACTGCCGAGGGTCGAACAGCTCGAACTATAGATGCATCTATTTAATCTGCCGAGGCGTTTGGCCCGTTCCATAAATAAACACATACCCTGCTCGCGAATCATGCATGCGATGCAGGTACACATAAGGATACATGCTCAAGCAGTCAATTAAGAACTTATCGGGGATTATTTATCCAAATAAAACCAATTTTCCTTTAACAAATTTTAAGAAATGAAGTTTAATACTTTTAGAAATTTACTTACTGATTCAATGTGATTTAATCAATTCAAGTTGTCCGTGGTTTCACAAATAATCTATATATAACATGCTTTTAGGTCCTATCTACCCGGACAATAGCATAATAGTAGCTATGCACGGACTCTCGTCACCTCGTGCGTACGTATCCCCCACAAATAGGAGAACATAATCAATTATTTCACCTAGGGGGACAATTCCCTCTTACAAGGTTAGAAAGAAGATTCACCTCGCCCCGAAGATCCATAAACGGCCTCCAAGCCTTCCCGACGACTCGAATCGTTGCCAAATGTTCCAAAACTAGCCAAATAACGGCAAACTAATGAGAATATACTTGAATACTTGTTAACAATTCAAATTATACAAATCCCTAACTCCGCTTAGTGAAATAACCAAAATGCCCTCGGGCCTACGTGCCCGGGTTCCAAAATTTCTCGAAGATATACACTACCTATAGCTTCACTAGCTCAAATATATGATTTTCTCTTAATTCCATAATAAAAATCGTGGCTAAATTCCAAGAATATAATTTTCTAGGTTTTCCTCTAACCCTCAATTTTCTACCCATTTACATGCTAAAATCTATACATGATTAATGCATTTAACTCATAATAGGGGGGATAACTTACCTTATTATTGATGACGAAAATCCTCTCTTGAAGCTCTCCAAAAATCGCCCCATGCCATGAGAAAATGAGAGAATGAACTCAAATCACGTTTTAAAACAACCTTGCTGCCTCCAGGTATTCCGCTTCCGCGGTGCATTTTTCGCTTCTAGGGTAGCCGCTTCTGCTTTTGTTGGCCGCTTCTGCAGCTTTGGGCAAGAGGGAGCTGGACCACTTTTACGGTCTGGGGGCCGCTTAAGCGGAACCACTTCTACGGTCCCTGGGCCGCTTCTGCGGGTTTCCTTGGTCCTGGCCCTTTTCCGCTTCTGCGAGATTTCGATCGCATTTGCGGTCCCGCTTCTACGGTCCAAGAACTGTAGATGCGGTTATGACAGAAGCAACAACCTTCAGTCTTCCCAAATTCCATTTTTTCGATCCATTCGCCACCCGGAATTCACCCGAGGCCCCCGAGACCTCAACCAAAACTACCAACCAATCCCAAAATACATTACGGACTTGCTCGAGGCCTCAAATCGTATCAAACTACGCTAAAACCATGAATTACACCCCGATTCAAGCTTTATGAACTTTGAACTTTCCAGCTTCTACTTCCGATGTTTAAACCTATCAAATCATGTCTGATTGACCACAAATTTTGCACACAAGTCATATTTGACATTATGGACCTACTCCAACTTCCGGAATCGAATTCCGACCTCGATATCAAAAAGTCCACTTCCGGTCAAACTCCTCAAAAACCTTCAAATTTTTATCTTTAGCCAAAGGGCTCCAAAATAACCTATGGACCTCCGAATTCACTTCCGATCGTACTGCCAACTCCAGAATCACCATACGGAGGTACTCCCAGTCTCAAAATTCCAAACAGACATTGATAACTCTGAAATGCACTTCAAACCAAACTTATGAAATATCTTCCAAAATGCCAACTTCCACAATAGGCGCCAAAAACGCTACCGGATCATCCAAAACTCGATCCGGGCATACGCGCACGTCCGAAATCATCATACGAACCAGCTGAAACCTTCAGATCTTGATTCCGAGGTTGTTTACTCAAAATTCCAATCTTAGCCATTTTCTCCAACTTAAAGCTTCTGAAATAAGAATTTTCATTTAAATTTAACTTCGATCTTCCTAAATTTCAATTCCGACCATGCGTACAAGTCACAATACCTGAAATGAAGCTGCTCATGGCCTCAGACTGTTGAACGATGCGCTAGGGCTCAAAACGACCGGTCGGGTCGTTACAGGTTGGGTCCGTCTAGGGCAGATGTACCTAGATTAAAAGACCATCCTAATGCATCTTACGTGCTGCATGCATATTTGTCTGTTCGACTTGCATGTTGATCGGCTTATAGAGGAAAAGTTGAAAAGGAAAAGCAATGTGAGCAATGAGATAGATAATTGTTTGCTTTTGAAAAACAAATATATACCGAAACTCTGCCGAAAAAAAAAAATAAATTTTGTTTTAGAAAAAAGAGTGAAGGAAAATTGGTTTTTATTTTGTCAAAATTGGCCGAACTACGCGGGTCTGATTCTCACCGGATGTGAGATACGTAGGCAAACCTCATCGGTTCCGACCCCAATTTTCAAAAAAAAAATCGAAAAATATTTTTCCTTTAGTCCTTTCTATAAAAATCTTTCCTTAGAAAATTCAAAAAAAATAAGTAAAAAAAGTAAAAATAGTTTTTAAACTAAAAAAAATGATTTCCTTCTTTCTAATATTTTTCGTACGAAAAAAGAAAAATCAATAAAACTCAAAATCCAAAAATACAAGTTTCCTTCATTTTGAGGTATATTTCCAAAAAAAAAAAAAAAAAAAAACCCCAACAAAAAGAAAAAAATCAGAAGCAAAAATTCAAAAATTACTTTTTAGATGTCTTTCTTTTTTAAATGTCCAAAAAAAAAAATAGAAAAATTTGGAAAAATTGAAGTCCATAAATATTTTTATTTTTCTTTAGAAGTACTTTTGTAAATAAATAAAAAGCTCAGAAATTCAAAGTCTCTCTTTCGAAAATTAAGAGGCAACATCTAAAATTCAAAAATATTTTCTTTCCTCTTTAGAAAAAGAGAAAACAAAAAAAAATTCAAAAAAAAAAATCTTCATTTTAGTTCCAATCAAATTAGAAGTTTTTCTTTCAAAAATAGAAGAAAAATCAAAATCAAAATAAAAAACTCAAAGAAAAATTCCTTTTCTTCTTCTAAAGCATTTTTTTTAGAAAATTCCAAAAAAAAAACAAAAAAAAAATGTATTCCTTTTCCTTTAAAGCTTTCATAGTCTGAGTTTTATAAAAATTAAAAAAAAAAGAGTTAGTATACTTACTATATTCTCGATCTTCCTGAACTACACAAGATCTGATTCATGCGGGGTCATGATACGTAGGCAATCCCTATCAAATTCGATCATAGCCATAAAATTAACTAAGTGAAAAATAAACTGGAAAAAAATTGAAAAAAAGAGAAAAAAAACAAGAGCAACAAAAAATGAAAAGTGACAAACAAAAAGAGAAAAGAGAATGCCAAAAAGTAAAAGAAAAAAAATTGAGATGAAAAATCAAGAGTGTTTAGAGAGAAACATTGATTGAAGAAAAGAGGTCCATACTGAAAAGTTAGTTTAAGGCCGGGATGAAACATGCAACCGTTCAAACACACGGTAGAAGCGTTTAACTTTTAGGTGCATTGCATCCCAACATGTGATTTCCTATATGTTAAATGTTTCAAAACTAACAAGTTTGTTGGATGTGAGAGCGTTTAGACAGGTTTTGGTGGTTGGTTTTGTTGGTAGTCTGGCCTCCCCTCCTTCACAAGATTCAAAGGCACAGACGGCCTCCGCAAGCAATCCACCAAACATCTGTTCTGAGGATAGCCCATCATCGGCTGTTCTGCAGCTGGAACCAGCAACTATTGAAGAGAATAAGATATTGCGTCTCCGCATATAGGAAATGTGGGATGCCTGGTCTAATGGTAGGGAACCGCCAAGTGCAATCCTTGGATTCCCTGAGTTGATCCCCAGGCCAGGTGAGGTTACCGATGCCCCTGTGCCCAACGCGCTCATCCCATGCAGGCACCCTCCAATACCCTCCAATTATTCTGGCATGCCTTATGTGGTTCGCCCCCAGGCACCGGCTTCAATGGCACCAACTCCAATGTTCATCTTTAAGGGTCCACAACTTCAACCAGAAATAACATATGTGACCCAGTACTCTTTCACTTAACCTCCGCGATATGATCTCTCGGTAGAGAAAGAAAAGGTTGTTAAAAATCCCAAGCAAGAGGAGATTGCTCGGAAGATGAAGAGCCTGGAAAAAAGCTTGAAAAACATGCAAGGTCTGAGTGTCCAAAAGAGTGTCTCATACTCTAACCTTTGTATGTTTCCCTATGTCCACTTGTCAGTTGGCTTCAAGATGCCAAAATTTGAAAAATACGATAGGCATGGAGACCCGTTCGCTCATCTGAAATGATATTGTAACCAGTTGAGAGGTGCTGGTGGAAAAGAGGAGCTATTTATGGCCTATTTTGGAGAAAGCCTCACCGGAATCACTTTTGAATGGTATATGATCAAGAAAAGGCTCATTGGCACGTGTGGGATGATATGGCCTGAGATTTTGTCTGCCAGTTCCAATATAATATGGACATCGCTCCGGACAGGAACACTTTGTGCAATTTGAAAAGGAAAACCGCGGAAAGCTTCCGCGAATATGCTGTCAAATGGCATGAGCAAGCTGCTAGGGTAAAGCCTCCAATGGATGAAATTGAAATGGTCACTGTCTTTCTGCAAGCCCAAAAGGCTGACTACTTCCAAAACATGATGTCTGCTGCAGGTAAGCCATTTTCGGAGGCTATCAAAATTGGGGAAGTTGAAAACGGTTTAAAAACGAGTCGAATCTTGAGTCATGATGTTTTCAAAGCCACATCACCAGATGTTCAAAATTGTTCGGATGGTTTGATGAACAGAAATGGGAATGAGGAGGGAGTCATGATGGTTTCAAGCCCGAGGGGGGCCCGCAGGTCATTCAGCCAGTCATATGTGCCTCTTATGGTCCATTAACATTATTACCCCCTCCCAGATGCTGCTTATGTCATGGCAGCACCTCCCTATGTGGTGATGAGTTCGCAATCTTACATGCAACCACAAAATTATACGCAAAACCGAGCTCTACCTGTCAAAAATTTCCATCCTTACCAAGCTCCATTTAATCCTCAACCAAATGATCCCCAATACAATCCTCACCTAAGAAGCCTTTCAGAAAGAATTAGTTCACCCCTATTAGTGAATCATATTCAAGCTTGTTCCAAAAGCTAATCAGGCTAAATTTATTGCAGCCAGTGGCCCCGAACCGGCCGAACCCCGATTCCCCCTCGCATCGAGCTGATGCTATATGTGAATACCACTCTGGAGCAGTGAAACACAGTACATAGGACTGTTGGACCCTCAAAAGGGCAATTGAGGATTTGATTGAAACTGAAAGAATCATTTTTCGGGATAAAGATGCTCTTGATGTGATGAACAATATGTTGCCTGCCCACAACATCAGGCCAATGGTCGAAATGATTTGTGAGGCTGAGGAATGTGATTCGGCACTGAAGGCCATTGCAGCCATGATCGAGACAGAAGAAAAGACAAGAAACAGTTTCCAAGCCTTAAATTTCCCCATCACACGGGAGTTTCGGTAGCCAGTCTTGTTGTCCTTTCTGCATCTGAATTATCTCAGGGTGTGATCCGGATGTTTTACTTTATTGTCTTACTTTCCGATGTAAACCCTTCTATCTACAAAATTGAAAAAAAAAATCAAACGAAATTAATATTTCATTGTCCAAGAATCTCTCTTTTCTTAATCTTGTCATTTTTCTTATTCTCTTTTTAGTTCTGTTAAATGCAGATTTCAATAACATGACATGCTTGCGGACTTCATGCCCGGATCCAGAAACGCTGTCAGACTTCAAAATAATGAATCAAGATTCAAAATGCAAAGAAGATAAGTTTGAGGAAATAAAACAAAGAGTTGGAACAATTGAAGGAAGATTGGTTCCAGAATTGGAAAGGTCCATACATTACAACAAGAGTACTACCAAAAAAGCGTGTTGTACTCGGGACACATTGAAGGAGATATCCCTAAAACAACTGTCACTGCAAAATTTAGTGAAAATTTACTATGTTAGATCCTCCGTATAGTTCTAATATTCTCCTATTAGGATGATGAAGGCTTTCATTCTCGCTGCCCAAACACAATCAACCTTTTGCAAACCCTTTGAGTCGGCTCTCATTCTTTGATTACCCTCTTTGGAACCTGAAAGTGTTATTGAAAAATGAAATGAAAAAAAAAAGAGAAAAAGAAAAAATAAAAAAAAGGAAATAAAGGGCAAAGAAAAATAGAAAAAAAGAAGGCAAAAGATGAAAAAAAAGAGAGGAAAAAGGAAATGAGACGAAAAAAGAAAAGGAAAGAGAAAAACAAAATAAAACAAAAATAGAAACATAAAAAGAAAAAGTTTCCCTGAACTACGTTCGACTTGATTCCGAAAGGATACGTAGGCAGCCTCCCTCTGGGGTTCAGTCATACCAAAATAAAACTCCAAATTCCCCCAAAAGTGAAACTGGGGCAGGTGCTATAATGGTCCGGCATTGATCCCACCTGAATGGTTCCAAAGTTGTAATTCGATCCAAATTATTTTTATCCAAATCCTTTCAAGTCCTTCCAATCAATCGTTGAGAATTTTCGAGGATCATAGAATACGGCTACTTAGAACCGATGCAATAAAAATGAGAGGAATAAAATAAGAGAGTCTAATTGGTGAAAACATATGGGCACCGTAAGCCGTTGGCGACCAGAGAATTTGAAAATGAGAGTCTTATTAGTGAAAACTCGTAAAGAGCACTATAAGGAAACGGTGAGAAGAGAAATGAGAGAGGTCGATTGGCGAAAACTCGCAAAGGGCGCCGTTGATCGAAAAGAAAAAAAAAACCTCACCACCATTGGTACTGAAAGAGTCCTGGCAAGGTTTCCCGGATTTAAAACTCGGGTCGCAGTGGGTTTATGAGAAGTTGAGATAGTTTGTGCGGATCGGGAATCCAGTCCAAGGAGCATGTCATGTCTATTTGAAGCCTGCATGCACCCCAGATAAGTCCGACCTTCCTCCCCGAAAGGGACACTTCTCCTTTAAATTCATTTTCTTGTCCTTTGTTTACCTTTTCATTAAATCTCTTTCGGTCTAACTCTATTTCCGAAACTAATACAAAGAAAAGGTGGCAAGATTGCTTTACATGGTCCCTCTTAACACAAGCTAACGAAAGTACCCAGCCTCAGCGGATGTGTCATATCGATCCTGACTGGCCTTGATGGCTGATGCTCTGAAATCAAAGTTATTGAAAGGGAAAAGAAAGTCAAGGGCAAAGGTCCTGAAGGAAAAGTGAAAGGTTCGGATCCCCACGCAGGTGAGTCGTCATGAAATCCTAAAAGTTGAGCCATTCGGTTTGAAGGAGATTAATCTTCAAAACCAGCAAGCAGCAGAAGTTCTTAACAGAAACTGGCCGAGATCAAGCAATTGAGACAATCAAGGCCACAGAACCAACCACCTTTTCAAACTAACAATTTTTCTTTGTTTGAAAATTTGAAACAGGTGCAATCCAAGCAATCGTGCAAGAAGCAGGTGCAATCAAAAGGAAAAGAAATGCGCAAGTGCTGAAATAGCTTTGCAGCAAATAATCAATCCAAAAAGGAAAGTTTCCTCCAAGTTCTTTCCTACATCTTATACTTTACCAACATTAGGGCCCCAATCCCCAAGAAATAAGAAGAAAATTCAAAAAAATGATAGTTAGAATCCCCAATATCAATCTTTTATGCTTTTACCAACATTAGGGCCTCCATTCCGTCGCCTTTCTTTGCCAATATTAGGGCTCCAATCCCTGAGTTGTGCCTTTTTAGACATAGGGCCTCCATTCCCTAGTAGCCTTTTGCCAATATTAGGGCTTCAATCCCTAAGTTGAGCTTTTTAGACATTGGATCTCCATTCCCTAGTCGCCTTTTTGCCAACATAAGGGCTCCAACCCCTGAGTTGAGCCTTTTAGACATAGGGCATCCATTCCCTAGTTGCCTTTTGCCAACATTAGGGCTCCAATCCCTGAGTTGAGCCTTTTAGACATAGGGCCTCCATTCCCGAGTTGCCTTTTTGCCAACACTAGGGCTCCAAACCCTGAGTTGAGCCTTTTTAGACATAGGGCCTCCATTCTCTAGTTGCCCTTTGCCAGAATTAGGGCTGCAATCCCTGAGTTGAGCCTTTTAGACATAGGACCTCCATTCCCTAGTTGCCTTTTTGCCAACATTAGGCTCCAATCCCTGAGTTGAGCTTTTTTAGACATAGGGCCTCCATTCCCTAGTCGCATTTTGCCAACATTAGGGCTCCAATCCCTGAGTTGGGCCTTTTTAGACATAAGACCTCCATTCCATAGTCTCCTTTTTGCCAATATTAGGGCTCCAATCTCTAAGTTGAGCCTTTTAGACATAGGGCCTCCATTCCCTAGTCGCCTTTTTGCCAACATTAGGGCTTCAATCCCTGAGTTGAGTCTTTTTAGACATAGGGCCTCCATTCCCTAGTCGCTTTTCCCAATATTAGGGCTCCAATCCCTGAGTTCTACCATTTAGACATAGGGCCTCCATTCCTTAGTCGTCTTTTGCCAATATTATGGCTCCAATCCATGAGTTGAGCCTTTTAAGACATAGGGCCTCCATCCCTAGTCGCCTTTTGCCAACATTAGGGCTCTTATCCATGAGTTGATCGTTTTAGACAGAGGGCCTCCATTACCTAGTTGCCTTTTGCCAACATTAGGGCTCTAATCCCTGAGTTGAGCCTTTCTAGACCTTGGGCCTCTATTCCCTAGTCGCCTTTTGCCAACATTAGGGTTCCAATCCCTGAGTTGAGCTTTTTAGACATAGGGCCTCCATTCCCTAGTCGTCTTTTGCCAACATTATGGCTCCAATCCCTGATTTTAGCCTTTTAGACATAGGGCCTCCGTTCCCTAGTCGCCTTTTGCCATTATTAGGGCTCCAATCCCTGAGTTTAGCCTTTTAAACATAGGGACTCCATTCCCTAGTCTCCTTTTTGCCAACATTAGGGCTCCAATCCTTGAGTTGAGCATTTTTAGAAATAGGGCCTCCATTCCCTAGTTGCTTTTGCCTACATTAGGGCTCCAATCCCTGAGCCGTGCCTTTTAGACATAGGGTCTCCATTCCCTAGTTGCCTTTTGCCAACATTAGGGTCCAATCCATGAGATGAGCCTTTTTAGACATAGGTTAGACATAGGGCCTCCATTCCCTAGTCGTCTTTTGCAAATATTAGGGCTCCAATCCCTGAGTTGAGCTTTTTAGACATAGGGCCTCCATTCCCTAGTCGCCTTTTCGCCAACATTAGGGTTCCAATACCTGAATTTTGTCGTTTTACACATAGGGCCTCCATTCCCGAGTCGCATTTTGCTAACATTAGGGCTCCAATCCCGGAGTTGAACTTTTTAGACACAGGACCTCCATTCCCTAGGCGCCTTTTGCCAATATTAGGGCTCAAATCCCTGAGTTGAGCGTCTTAGACATAGGGCCTCCCTTTCATAGTCACCTTTTGCCAACAATAGGGCTCCAATCCCTAAGTTGAGCTTTTTAGACATAGGGCCTCCCTTTCATAGTCACCTTTTGCCAACAATAGGGCTCCAATCCCTAAGTTGAGCTTTTTAGACATAGGGCCTCCCTTTCATAGTCACCTTTTGCCAACAATAGGGCTCCAATCCCTAAGTTGAGCTTTTTAGACATAGGGCCTCCCTTTCATAGTCACCTTTTGCCAACAATAGGGCTCCAATCCCTAAGTTGAGCTTTTTAGACATAGGGCCTCCATTCCCGAGTCGCATTTTGCTAACATTAGGGCTCCAATCCCTGAGTTGAGCTTTTTAGACATAGGGCCTCCATTCCCTAGTCGCCTTTTCGCCAACATTAGGGTTCCAATACCTGAATTTTGTCGTTTTAGACATAGGGCCTCCATTCCCGAGTCGCATTTTGCTAACATTAGGGCTCCAATCCCTGAGTTGAACTTTTTAGACATAGGACCTCCATTCCCTAGTCGCCTTTTGCCAATATTAGGGCTCAAATCCCTGAGTTGAGCTTCTTAGACATAGGGCCTCCCTTTCATAGTCACCTTTTGCCAACAATAGGGCTCCAATCCCTAAGTTGAGCTTTTTAGACATAGGGCCTCCACTCCCTAGTCGCCTTTTGCCAACATTAGGGCTCAAATCCATGAGTTGAACTTTTTAGATATAGGGCCTCCATTCCCTAGTCGCCTTTTTACCAATATTAGGGCTCCTATCCCTGAGTTGTGCCTTTTTTAGACATAGGGCCTCCATTCCCTAGTCGCCTTTTCGCCAACATTAGGGTTCCAATCCCTGAATTGTGCCTTTTTAGACATAGGGCCTCCATTCCCTAGTTGCTTTTTGCCAACATTAGGGCTCCAATCCCTGAGTTAAACTTTTTAGACATAGGGACTCCATTCCCTAGTCGCCTTTTGCCAACATTAGGGCTCCAATCCCTAGTCGCCTTTTGCCAACATGATGACTCCAATCCCAGAGTTGTGCCTTTTTAGACATTGAGCCTTCATTCCCTTGTTGCCTTTTCACCAACATTAGGGCTCCAATACCTGAGTTGACATTTTATATATAGGGCTCCATTCTTTAATCTTTTCCACCCTAGATAGACACAATTCTTGTGTTTATTCAAAAAAAAAAAGAGAAACAAAGATATTAAGTTCAGACTTTTGTCACAAATAACTCATGAAATTTTCCTAATGAAAACTGGGGCGAAAAATTTTGTCCATTTGTTTGTATTGGTGTCTGAGCAGGTTTGACCTTGAGGCGCAGGATCCGAGGTAGCTGAAGGAATGAGTTTTAATCCAAATTAAAGAAAAAGAACAAAAAAGGAATGAACTGAAAGTGTTGAAGTGGAGAAGGATACGGACTGCTCAAAATTTGATTGAAGTCACAAGCTTCGCATGTCCCGCTTTGATCCAAATGCTAAAGAGAGAACCAGCACATGTAGTTGACGAGCATCAAGATTCAGATCAGAGTTTGCAGCAAGAGCTAGCCAAGACTCAAGATCAAGCTTCAAATGATTTATAGATAGGAATCTTGTAACTCGTAGCTGATAGGCCTACCTAGCTTAGCTTTTGATTTTCCTTTTTGGTGGAATAAGGAGGTCAGCAAGCAGTAGCAGCAGTAGCGGCAGTGAAATCACAGCTCCCCGTAGTCCCAGCTACCAAAGCTTCCAGAACTACACTGACCTGATTCCTTCATAGCCAAGGATATGTAGGCAACCTCTGAAGCAAGGTTCGGTCAGACATTTTCCAAAAAATGCTTCTCAAGGAGTGCCAAGCAGGCAAAAATCCCTCATAATTGCTCATTTTATCTTTGCCCGAAAACCCTTCGTGTCTCCGAGCAAAGAGGGGCACCTGTGAGCACGTGATTTTTGCCTCGCATGATTTAATCCTACAAAATTCCTAAAATTAGGATTTTTCCTTTTTTTATTTGATTTTTAGGAATTAATTCCATAATTTTCATGTTTGTTTGCATTTTGTGTGCATTTTTAATTTATATAATTGACAAAAATAAGAAAAAATATATATTTCATTTGTATTTAGGTTTTATTTTTACTTATTTTAGATTAATTAGCAATTAGGGTTTTACAAAAATAGAAAAATCAAAAAAAAATTGATTTCTTTTTGCATTGCTTAATTTTTAGCTTTTGGGTTTTGTTACTTTTCCCTAATTTTGTATTTAATTAATTGTGTTGATTATCAATTAGAGCTTAATATAATTTGGTAGGTTAATTTAGTTTTTAAAAGTTAATTTAGGGTTTTATTTTTAATTTGAAAAAGAAAAGAAAAGGAAAATAAAAAATAAAAAAATGACTTTGAGCTTCTTAATAAAATAACACAAATTGGGCTGGCCCAGGCTAATTACCCGTCCAAACCACTCAAATCCCAGCCCAGCCCAGACCCGATCCAAACCCACATTTTAACCCGGTCTCCCCCACCTAATAACCCAAATGACCCCATTTTTTCCACAATCAATCCCAGGGGGTCGATGTAAAGAGATCCGATGGCTGGGAAGCTAGGGTCTCATTCATATAAAACTGGCCTAAGATGACTACCCCCCACCCCCAATCTCGTCTCTCTCAACTCAACGCACCCTTTCGAACCCTAGAGACCAAAACCCTAGTCGCCCAATATTCCTTCATCGTCTCCGCCCGCCGGAAATCGCCTACGGCGGCGTCCGGTGGCCGATCAACCCCATATTTACACCTTAGACTCCCCTTTACCTCCTCTTTCCAAATATCCAACTAGTTTCCCTGGAATCCCCGCCAAACCTCTCGAATCTGGAATCAAAGAGAGACGGCCAAAGCCCTAACTCACCCAAAAATCCCTAAAAATACACACCATAACCCCCAACACTCTCCTCATTCCAAGTCTTCACTTAATCTCCCTCGAATGTTTCCCAATCGTCTAAAATTTTAGATCAGAGTTGGAACTATAAAACCCTCAAAGTTCCAGTTCAAGGTTTCATTGAAAATCTTAGACCCAAATCGATCTTATTCGTGTGTTTTTTATATAAGAACACATGATTAATTTTGGATTGGGCCAGAAATCAAAGAGTCTAAGGTTGTTCCCTATCTCCTATCGCTCGAATCTTTTAGGTATTTGTTTTCTTCCTTTTCTTTTTAGTTTTCTTTCTTTTCTATTCCTCTGTCCCTTCTTTTATTTATTGTTCGTTTGATTCCCTTTGTCCGTTCAGTGTTCATGCATAATTCTATTTATTAGTCTTGTTATTTCATTGTTGATTAGTATAGTTTTATATTTCTTTGGTTTTGAATTAAATCTGTCGAATTTCCTCGTTTGGGCAATTTTAGGATAATTTCTAAATTGGTGAACCATGTTAAATTTGTTTGGGCTCATAAAGATTGAACAGCCCAGGAGGGAACTAAATTGGCCTTAGTTGGACCCATTAACTTGGGTCAATTGGACCCAAGTTCTGTTTGGTCTTCAGGGTAAAAATAGGGTGGCTAAGGGTAATTGGGAAAATTCAATTAAAGAATCTTTCCATAACCACCTAAGAAACTTCCTAGAAGCTGCAAAATTAGACTAGCTTGGCTAGCAAATCAGTAATTCAGGGATCTTTAAGAAAAAAAAAAGAAAATTTCAAAATGGCTCAATTGCAAAAACTAAACCCTTAAGGCTGCCCTAGCAACTTGCCTATAAAGGCATTGTTACTTGAGGCTCAAGGCAAATTTTTCAGGAGCTAAAAAACCCAAAAATAACCAGAACGACTGAAAATTTCAGTAAAAAGTCATTGTTCCATTGGTTTTCTTTGGTGATTTCCTGAAGTTCTCTAGTCTTGAAACATTTTCTAGTTCATATGGGGCTAAAGGGATTTGATTTCAGGGTGGTTTAAAGAGTTTAGTTTGAAGCTTGGGTTGATTTCTGTTGATTTTTGCACAACATTTGTTGAAGCAAAGCTGGTTTTGCTGGGATTCATTATTCTATTGTTTCTTCTCTGTTGATTTCTGTTGTCTTGCCCGGCTGTTAGCTACTGCTTCTTCATCTTTGTTTTCTCTGTCAATTTCTAGGTACTTTTCTCAAGTCCATTGGATGTAAATCTCAATTTGAAGATAAAGTAAAACTTGAAAGCATTGCAGTAGATTCCCCTTATGTTCATTCATACTTCTCTATGATGTTTGTGTCATATACCATATGAGTTACTGTATATTTAGCTAGATTTTTGCACCTATATTTTGTTTAAAGACTGTTAGAACATGGTGTTTAAAAGTCCAGTTAGGTTTAATGTGTTTAGATCTGTTAACTCTAAATAGCATAAGCAATCGTGTTTGGGAACAACTTTATGGTTGGTTTGACGTTAGAGAGGCTGATGGCAAAATGATAATATTGAGATGTTAGTAAAGTCTTGTGATTAGTTTAGATATGATGGCATTACTTTATTTATAAAAGATGTGATGGTTTCTATGATGTATGCATCAAGATATGGGATTGAAAATGGCTTAATTTGTTCATCATTCTGCTCGTGACCTTTATCTACGTTTAACTCAGTATGTAGTTTGAAAATGGGGAAAGTAGTTCAGAATCTTGCTAGAGTCTAATTTTGCTTTCATCAAGTTGAGCTTAGTAAGCATGTTAGTTGGTTGATTGTGTTGCTGCAGGGATTCGACCTTGAATCCCTCCCTTGCCAAGGCACCATGTTGATTTGGGCTCTCTTGCTTGCCTAGTATTCCTTTTCTTCACAAAGTGGTTCTGATATGTGAGTTGAGTTTAACTAGAAATGGTAGAGATTTAAAAGGTTTATGCAGCATGTTCAGGTGTAGAAGTCAAGGAATGAGCATAATTATTTGGCTTTTTTGGTTTTCAATAGTTAAATTTTATGGTTTAGTTATTTAGCATATGAATGTATTTTTGAACAAAAATGGTTTAAAAGGGTCCAATTAGTTTAGTCTGTTCTCTAATGCACAGCAAATCGTTAATTTAGTTTGATGGCTTTGCAATGTCAAATTCACAAGGATAATGAGGCCTGGAATCTTTTGTTGTTATCTCAAGATCTGATGGATTCTGCTACTATATAGGTTCGATGTGGAACCTCAGAATATTCAGCTTGAGTGTTGTGGAGACTCGATATTGAGTCTCTCACTCAAAAGCAGCAGATTTACGAGTTTGGGCTCATTCTTGGATCTAAGTGGGACAGTCCCTTCGAAATGGGATTTAGATTATTTTCCTTCTATCGGGCCATTCGTCTATTTGGACGTTGGGTCGACCCCTTTCACCCAATTATGTACATTTTCCCATAAGCCTTTATTTAATTTAAGAGACATTCCTTTTCTTTTAAGTGTTTAATTAAGATCCCATTAAATAAGTGGGAGGTGAGCTATACTAGATAAGACATATTTTATGGCCCTCCGAGCTTTTAGTTTTAATACCCTTTAAAATAGAATTGAGGTGCGCCTCACCAAATAGAATCTCAAATGCGTGGCCCTCGCTTAATTATTTCTTTTAAAATTCTTAGAATTCGAGGCTTGCCATTTAGAAAATTTCCATGGCCCTCGCAAAGTTAACAACGCGTAGTTGCTTTAGGCGCGTTATTTTAATAATATTACCTTCCTAAATTCGGGTGCATATTTATGTGACCCAAATCCAAATCCCAACAATGTTAGATAAAATATTTCAAGAGCTGCGGGTGTATTTATGTGACGTGGTTCTAGACGTATTTTAAATAACGTTGTAATTTTCCTTAAAAAATAATGAAATAAAGCGGTTAATGTTTAAAATTGCACCATAGGCTAGAACATGTATTAAGATCAGATAATGAGCCAAGTATAATATTTTAAGCAACCATGCTAGAACCACGGAATCCGGGGGTGCCTAACACCTTCCCTCAGGTTAACAGAATTCCTTATTCAGAATTTCTGGTTCGCCCAGACTTCAAAAGGAAAGTTGAAATTTTCTCGATTTGGGATTTAAAATAAACCAGTGACTTGGGACACCAAATAAACTATCCCAAGTGGCGACTCTGATAAATAAATAATCTCATTTCGAATAATGTCACTTAAATTGGAAAAACTCCCTTATATGCTATCGTTCGGGGTGATGTGTAAAAAGGAGGTGTGACAGGTATTATTGTGAGATAAAGGATATGACAATTCCCTTAAGTTATGTGACTAAGTGTTTACCTCGAATGTTTATAATCTGATATGATTTTAAAGTATATAGAAAGTTAGGGGCTAGATATCTCAATTTTGTTTAAGACAGATGAAATTTCCCTAAGTGTGATCCATGTACATAGTTCAAAAAGAATGATAGTGCACGACAAAAGAATATGGTCAGATGGTGAGGGAAGTTAGGATAAACCTTATGCTTCACTTTTGTTATTCAAAGCAGGAGAAGAAAATATAATGCTAGCAGGTTGTTAGTGAAAGGATAGTAAGTAAGTTTTGAGTAGATACAATAAATTAGCAATTTCAGTAGATCTAGAAGAGGTATAATTTGATTTACTTAGTAAAGTTAACACTAGTGAGTGGGTAACAGTCTGAAACACCAAACGCATGTTAGAACTCAAAGAGTTTAAGTTAAACCTGGAGTACAATGGTAGTGAAGAAAATCAGCTAACAGTGAGAGAGCAAGCTATAGAAGAATAGCCCTTAGGAATTATCGAAATGTGGTTTCTCCAAGATTGATAGTGTGAGCAAAGTTAAATTATTAAGATTTTGTATGATAGTTGTGAATACATTAGTTTTCCGTTATGCGAATAATTTAGTTTTTCCTAGCTCAGAAGTAAGTTAGAAGATGAGTCGTCATTCACGTAAAGTTAAAAGAATTGCAGAACGTAATGAAAGTTATTTGGATCCAACAAAAAAAGAAGGATCCGCAAGTATAAGTCCTTTTGGTCTAAGGAGTAATGTGAAAACTTTATGTTAGTCTGGTAATGAGGGAAAATTGTATAATTACCCCAAGGAATATGTCTAGCATGTGTAAGAAACACAAAAGTGAGTAAGATGATCACCGAGCTTAGTTATTGATGATAAAACAATCGCATAAAAGCTATAAAATCATGCCCATTTATGTATTACGAGGGTAGTGCCATTGCACGAGACTCTAATATTCCGAATAGTGGTTAGAGACTTAGTTCATAATAATACTATAAGTATTTTTAGGAAGTGCTTAAGAAGATAATCAAGTGTGTGAATTATAGCTCATGAATGAGGTAGACAAGAGAACTGTGTTGAAAGAAGTTCACTGCTTAGCCAAGGTAGGAGTTCGACTATCGAACACCAAAGATAGTGGAGTTATTGTCTAGAACAGGACCTGTTCCTCCTTAGTAGCCGAAGTAGCCGAAGTGAAGGAGAAACGGTTTGATGATCCCTACTTGTTGTAGCTGAAAGAGGGGATTCGCATGCATAAGACGATGGCTTTTGAACAAGGGAGAAATGATAAAACTTTGAGGTACCAGGATAGATTGTGTGTTCCAACTATAGATGGATTTAGCGAGAGCGGAAGATGTTAGAAGACCATAATTCCAGGTATTCTATACACCTATGTTTTCCAAAGATTTATCATGATCTTAAGGAGATTTATTTGTAGAACGACATGAAAAAGAAAGTTGCAGACTTTGTGGCCAAGTGTCCGAATTGTCGGCAAGTGAAAGTCGAGCAGCAGAAAACCAAGTGTTTATCTCAAAACACACACATCCTTTAGTGGAGATGGTAAATATGGACCTTGTAATAGGATTATATCGTTCATTTTGAAAGCATAATTTTTATGGGCAAAGGTGTAGATTGCCAATTAGTTGGTTCGAAGTTGGCGAAGCAGAGTTGTTGGGACCAGATTTGGTCAATCAGTCTATAGAGAAAGTCAAGTTGATTCAATAGCATTTGAAGAAATCTCAAAGTCGCCAAAAGTCCTATTCGAATATGAAACATAGAGACCTAGAGTTTCAAGTTGATGATTGGGTCCTTCTAAAAGTTTCGCCAATGAAAGGTATTATAAGATTTGGGAAGAAAGGAAAGCTCAATCCCAAATACATCGGTCCATATAGGATCCTATGAAGGATCGGGTAAGTATCTTATGAGTTAGAATTTTCACCATAATTAGCGGTTGTACACCACTATTTCACGTGTCATGTTATAACATTCAAGTTTCCAATATTCAAATCTCATGTCACAACATTTGTGTTTCCAATATTCAGATATCATGTTAGAACATTCAAATCAGTTCAGTACCCAGATATTCATGCCAGTCCAGTACTCAGATATTCATGCCAGCTTAATACTCAGATATTGGTATGATTTTAGTAATCAGATATCCATGTCATTTCAGCACTCGATTATTCATGCCAGCTCAGTATTCATATATCTACGTTAGTTCAGAATTTACGTATCCATACCAGATAAGTATTCGTGTATATATATCATGTTATGCGTATTAGTGTGCCTTATGGATCTAGTGTTATGCTCTGTTTTCTGGTAGGTATTTTGGAGAAATGTCGAAAGTATCTAACCTTCTCATTGAGACTTTATATTACAATCTCCATGTCTTTCATTGTTTAGTCAGTTTAGTAGCCATTCGGTCTAGTACCTATTCAGTTTAGTATCTCATCAGTTCAGTAATCGTGTATTCATTCAGTTTAATATGAAAGTGTTGATGAAAGTTTGTGTTCCCACCATGCCAATTTAAGGCCTGGAGTCATCCAAAGATACAACCAGGATAATCATTCGAGGACGAATGATCCCAAAAGGGGGATAGTGTAACACCCCGTAAATTTGAATCAGTTGTGGATGTATTAAATGAGTATTAATGTGATGGTTATCAATTAGTTATGATAATAAGTGTACGAGGCATATCATAAGTGATTTGGGGTCCAAGGAGAGACCTAAGTCTAAGCCAAGTTGAAAAATTACATGATAGACTAAAATTCCAGATGAGTACGCATAAGACCACACTTTGGACAATCATACCTACAACTATATAAGGTGTTATATGATGGACAACCTATCAAATGAAATATCTTCGAGTCTAGTTTCTAACGCTTCAAACCGTCTTGCATTTGGACACTTCTACCAGAAGTTATGACCAAATTACTAAAAGCTCGCACAATATTACACTACCACGCCGCCCCATGCGGCGTGACTGTGTATATTTATAGAACACTTCCAAATTTTGTTTCTAGACACATTTTTCATTACCGCACTGCCCCATGCATCGGTCAATGTGCCGTGGCTGTGCAAATCTTGATATTTTTCAACCCGGCCCTATTTTTATATTAAAACGTTTGGGGGTTATTTCCCCCCACTTCATTTGGACAAATTTTATGGTTTTCGTCCACTGTCTCAAGACCTTCAACCCCTCCCATCTTCAAGGTAAGCAATCCCCATTATTTTTGTGTGAATTTCATCATTTATACACTATTATTAATAAAAATCTATACATAAAATACTTAGATCTTCAAGAGATTTCTTAAAGAACTCAAAGGAGGGTTTTGCAAGATTTCTTCCAAAAAGGTAATCCTACACCCTTAGACTTAAATGGTGAAATTATTAAAGGAATGTGAGTATGAATAAGTATTGGAACTCTTGGTATGGTGATTGAAAAACATAAGTTTCCAATTAATTACAAAACTATTATAGAGATTGAAACATGTTTATTTAATGAAACTTTGTTGGTTGGATATGTATGGATGGTCATATATGTGATGTTGGAAGTTATAAATTGGTTAATCATGATGGTGGGATAAATTGTTGATGAATGGTCGTAGTTAGATGAACTAATATGGTGATGAGATGTAAAGATTTATGCCTACAAGATATTTGATAATATGCCTAAATGGCTTAAGTTATGGAATTTGTCACTAATATTGGGTTTCATTGATTATTGCTATTGTAGATTAAAGGTTCTTAGTATTGTGGATCACTGTAGTATCACTAAGGGGCAAAATTGAGGTACGTGAGGCTAACTCTCTTTATGTTTGGGAATGTCTATGATTCTCCCTACTTCCCATTCATTATGACTATTACTAGTTTAATTTCCTCAGAAAGTGATTATGCCTTAGTTCCATGAATAGTGGTTGAACTTCTATTTTCTAGCTTCGTAACTCATTCATGACTTTCATTCTAAACGTTGTGGAACCAGTGCATAATCAACATAGAATTGGGCTTGATGCCCATGAGTCTCAACCTAGATTACTCAGCATGTCATAAATAGTTGAAGTTTCAATTTTCATAATCAGTTCATGAATACATGTCTCGGTCTAGTTATATTTAGCATTCGAGTATCGTCTAAATCAATATGATTCATTATTTCACTATCATGTATTGCAGTATGATTCTCAGTTCCTGATTTTAAATCCGTGAATGTTGAACCGCTGTATTTGGGCATGAGACCGTCGTTTATGCTTTATGCATCTTTGGGCCTGATGCTGCAGTTATCTATGCGTATACTTGGGCCTGATGCTGCAGTTATCTATGCATATACTTGGGCCCGAGGCTGCAGTTTCTGAACATATATATTGGTCCTGAGGCCACAATTTAATATTCAGATAAACAGGTTGCTCATCATTCAAAAGAGGGAGTATTCATATCCTTACTTCCTTTGTTTAGTTCAGGTATCAGCTATCATTTCAGTTATTAGTTATTAGTTATTATCTCAGTTATCAATTATCACTTATCAGCTATCCGTTATCATTTTCAGTTTCAACAGTTATAATTTCAGTTATCAATTATCAATTATCAATTATCAGCTTAGTATTAGTTTCAACATTTATAATTCTTTCTTTCAGTTACTTTACATATCAGTACAATTGTGACAACTCAAAGGATCATCACTTGTTTCCTTACTCTTTCTGTGCTTCTGAGGCCTTAAAAACCTCATTTAAGGTTGCCTCAATTTGCGTGCGCAGTCCGGGCGCATAACCGGAAAGCTTAAATATGAATTCTATGTGAAAATGCTAAATTTTGATACTAATATGAATAAATTAGACTTTGGTTAATATTTTGGGTAAACGGATCCGGACCCCTGATTTGACGGTTTCAGACGGTCTGTAGAAAAATATGGAACTCGGGCATATGCCCGGAATCGAATTCCGAGGTTCCAAGCCTGAGGAATAAATTTTTGAGTAAATTTATTTTTCTGAAATTATTAAGGAAATTAGAAATGAAATTTGATTAGAAAACTATGGTATCGGGCCCGTATTTTGGTTCCGGCGCCCGGTACAAGTCTTATATATGGTTTAAGAGCTTCCTGTGAAATTTGGTTGAAAACAGACGTCGTTTGACGTATTTTGGACTAAAAATGGAAATTTGATATTTTATGAAAACTTGGAAGAAATTATGAATTTTTAGGTTGAATTCAATGTATATGATGTTATTTTGGCGATTTGATCGCGCGGATAAGTCCGTAGGATGTTTTTGAGGTTGTGTGCATATTTGGTTTGGAGCACCGAGGTCTCGGGTGAGTTTTGGATAGGCGTCGGAGTGCATTTTGAACTATGAAAGATTTTTGGTATTTCTGACCTGCAGGCTTCGTATTTGCGAAGCTTGGCTAGCAAATGCGAGCTCGCAAATGCGAAAAATTATTCGCAAATATGAAGGCAGTCACTTTGCTTAGGGATCGCAAATGCGATCATTGTATTGCAAATGCGAAAGTTGGACTCTCGCAAATGTGACATTTCTGTTCGCAAATACAAAATCCCCAGTTGTGACCATGGTTCGCAAATGCAAACTATTGTTCACAATTCCCACAAATGGTCGGGGTTCGCAATTGCAAACGCCAGTTCGCAACTTCCATATCTGCAGCCGAGCAATTTTTATACTTAGTCGTTTTTGAGTCATTTTTCACCCCATTTTCAAAACACAACTCCTTTGGGTGATTTTTCAAGAACAAGTTTCATTCCAAATCAATTGTAAGTCGATTTTTGCTTAATTCCTTCAATCATTAACATCATTTGACATGTTTTCCACTTAAAATCAGTGATTTTCATGGGTGAAATTGGGGGGGTTTTGGGCAGAACCTAGGTTTTATAACAATTGGGGATTTGGACCTCAATTTGAGGTCCGATTTCAAAACAAATTACATATTTGAGTTCGTGGGAGAATGGGTAACCGGGTTTTGGTACGAACCTCGGGTTTTGACCACATGGGTCCGGGGGCGATTTTGGAATTTTTGGGAAAAACTTGGGAAAAATCATTTTTATCTATTCAAATTGATTCATTTAGTGTTTATTAAAGTAATTGAGTAATTTGTGACTAGATTCGAGCGGATTGGAGGTGGAATCGCGGGGTAAAGCGATAGTTGAGGTTTGAGTGGAATTCAAGGCATCGAGGTAAGTGTTTGGTTTAACCTTAGCTTGAGGGAATAGGAGTTGAGTTTTGTTTGCTACTTGTTAATTGATCGAGTATGATGTATAGGCATGGTGACGAGTATCTATACATTGGAGTCTAGCATGAACGTGAGTCCTTATTTGCGAATAGTTGGTTGTTGTTATGCCTTCCATGTTTAATTGATGACTTCTATATATTGTAAAGGCCTTGTGATAGAAATTGTGATCTTTGAACTTCGTGGAGCATTGGTTCGGTTTAGAAATATAAATTGTGAAGGTATATAAGATAAGTAACTCTGTGGAGCTTGGCTCAAGTGATAATGTGAACCATGAGATGAAGACAAAAGAAAGAGAAGAGTTAATGATTTATTCCCTTGCCGGGACGTTATTTGTTTGATTGTGTACCCTTGCCGGGATTTCCATTCTTGTTTTATTATTCTCTTACCCTTGTTTGTGATTGTTGATTGGGTAAGGAAGAATGTCAAAGCACGAAGGGTGATGCCGTGCAGCATTGAACGATAACTGTGGATCGGGTTGCGCGCCGCAATAATGTTAAATGATATGGATCGGGTTGCACGCCGCAACAATGATATATATGGATCGGGTTGCACGCCGCAACAATGTTGTTATATATTGGGATTGGTTTGCGGGCCACAACAATTATTGATACAAGTGTGTTCATTTGGGGTATTTGGTTCTTGTCCACTGTAAATTCCAAGTTGTCCTTAAATTGTCATTCTAGATTTACTTTTAATATTGTTATCTCCCCCAGCATGTTCCCCCTCCTATATTGTTACTTGTCTTGTATTTTCGATTCCGCTGTATATGTATGTAATTGAACATGCTTATATGGTAGTCCAGTCTAGCCTCATCACTACTTCGCTGGGGTTAGGCTAGAAACTTACCAGCACATATGGTCGGATGTGCTGATACTACACTCTATGCTATTTGCACAGGTCCAGGTTTTGAGCAGCAGCAGCAGTTTTAGTACGGGAGCAGGCTTTCAGTCCATCGAGAGATCGAGGTAGCCTGCAGGCGTCCGCAGGCCCGGCGTCTCATCTATCCTTACATTAGACTGTCATCTCATTGTACTCGAGATAAATAGATTTATGTTTCTTTCAGACTTTGTATTTAGTACTTCTTAGATGTTCGTGAGTATGTGACTCTTCTTCTTGGGTATAGATACATGTTGGGATTCCGTATTTTATTCAGCTATCTAAATTTAAGACTTCCACTTACGATTTTAATTCCGTTGATTTTATTCTAGTGATGTTAATTATTAACACAGAACATGTGTTTAATGAAAAGTAATTAAGTTTAGCTTGCCTAGCTCCTATTGGTAGGCGCCATCACGACCCCTGAGGGTAGGAAATCTGAGTCGTGACAAGTTGGTATCAGAGCACTAGGATACATAGGTCTCAGAACTCATGGACAAACTTGGTATAGTCTGAGGCATCGGTATGGAGACATCTGTATTTATCCCCCAAAGGCTACAGAGTTAGGAAAAGTTTCACATTTGTTCTTTCTTATCGTGTTATTCTGTTTCTCAATGCTAATTGGATTTCTACTTTGTTCCTTCACAGATGGTGAGAACATGTGCTTCCTCATCTGCTGATCAGCAGTCCGAGCCCCAGGCACCTCCCACTAGGGGTAGAGGACGAGGCCGTGCAAGAGGCCGAGGTAGGGGCAGATCTCAACCCCGAGCAGCAGCACTAGAGGCGGAGCCTCAGGTTGACTTTGACGAGGAGGTTCCGGCCCCAGCCGCAGCAGTTCCGATGGGCCCAGCTCAGGTCCCAGCGGGGTTTATTGCTACCCCAGTTATTCAGGATGCTCTTGTCCAGTTGCTGGGCCTCACGGAGAGTGTCACCCGAGCAGGATTGCTTCCTGTAGCACCAACCACTTCTCAGGCTGGAGGAGGATCCCTGACTTCTGCTGCACATACTCCGGAGCACGTAGCTCCCCAGGGTCAGGTTCTAGTGGTTCAGCCAGCTATGACAGTTTAGCCGCGGGTAGTTGCTCAGACCGGTGATGGCGCGGCTATGTCTGCAGATGCTTTGTGGAGGCTGGACAGGTTAACCAAGCTCTTCACTACTACATTCAGTGGTGCTTCTTCTGAGGACCCCTAGGATTTCTTATATAACTGGCACGAGGTTCTTCGGAACATGGGCGTTGTTGAGTCCAATGGAGTTGATTTTGCTGCATTTCACCTATCTGGATCTGCCAAGACTTGGTGGAGGGATTTATGTTTAGCTAGACCAGCAGGGTCACCGTCTTTGACTTGGGATCAGTTTTTAGAGTTGTTCCTGGAGAAGTTTCTCCCCGTTACTCAGAGGGATGCTTATCGGAGGCAGTTTGAGTGCCTCCAGCGGGGTTCTATGACGGTCACTCAGTATGAGACCAGGTTCATTGATCTAGCTCTCCATGCTCTTATCATACTTCCCACTGAGAGGGAGAGGGTGAGGAGATTTATTAATGGTTTGGTTCAGCCGATTCGTCTCCAGATGGCTAGGGAGACTAGTAATGAGATCAGCTTTCAGGAGGCAGCCAATGTGTCCAACAGAATTGAGATGGTTCTGCCACAAGGAGGTGGTCACGGGGGAGACAAGAAAGCCTGTCATTCCGGCAGATTCAGTGGTACCTCGCCTGGAGGTAGAGATTTATATGGTAGAGGCCATCCTCCTAGGCCCTTTCAGTCAGCTCTTTAGGTTTCTCACGGTACATCAGGTGGCCATGGTTCTCAGGCACACTATTCTGATCAGGAGTCATTCAGTGCACTGCCAGCTCCTATCAGCGCACCGCCACTTAAGAGTTTCCGTGGAGGTCATTCAGGTCGCCAAGGCCAGCCACAGTTTCCTCAACCACAGCGTTTGGAGGGATGTTATAAGTGTGGTGAGTATGGTCACATCAGGAGGGCTTGCCCGATATTAAGGGGTAAGTCGCAGCAATAGGGTCCCTATCCTATGATTCAGGCACCAGATGCCCCACAGCCAGCCAGATATAGAGGTAGAAGTCATAGAGGTGGAGGTAGAGGTCATAGAGGTGGAGCTCAAACTGCTAGGGGCGGAGGTCAGCTAGGAGCGGATCGACCTATTGATACATTTCAGGGTGGTGGGGCCCAGCCCCGTTGTTATGCTCTTCATGCTAGGCCCGAGGCTGAGGCTTCAGATGCAGTCATCACATGTACGGTTTTGGTTTGTGATCGAGATGCTTCGGTGCTATTTGATCTAGGATCTACATATTCATATGTTTCATCTTATTTCGCACCATACTTGGTCTTGCCTAGTGATGCTTTGGGTATTTCTGTATATGTGTCTATACCGGTGGGTGACTCTATCATGGTCGACCGAGTCCATCGTTCGTGTGTTGTAGTGATTGGGGTCTTGAGGCCCGTGTAGACTTGTTGCTCTTAGATATGATTGACTTTGA
The DNA here is from genome assembly GCA_026770625.1 of Nicotiana glauca. NCBI lineage: Eukaryota > Viridiplantae > Streptophyta > Magnoliopsida > Solanales > Solanaceae > Nicotiana > Nicotiana glauca. The sequence continues at coordinate 68,999 of MU776412.1, forward strand.
TATCATTTTGGGTATGGACTAGTTATCACCCTATCACGCTATCTTGGACTGCCATGCCAAGACTGTGACTTTAGCGTTGCCAGATATGCCTCATTTAGAGTGGAGAGGCACTCTGGGTTATTCTACCCGCAACATCATTTCGTACGTGAAGGCTCGGCACATGGTCGAGAAGGGGTGTCTGGCCTATTTGGCCTATGTTCGTGATTCCGGTGCTGAGGTCCCTCCTATAGATTCTGTGCCTATTGTCCGGGAGTTTCCAGATGTTTTCCCTTCAGACCTGCCAGATATGCAACCCGATAGGGACATTGATTTCTGTATTGATTTGGCTCCGGGCACCCTGCCCATTTCTATCCCGCCATATCGTATGGCCCCACCGGAGCTGAAGGAGTTAAAGGACCAGTTGCAGGATTTGCTAGAGAAGGGTTTCATTAGACCTAGTTGTCACACCTCCTTTTTACGCACCCTAACCCGGGGGATAAATGTGTGAGGGAGTTTTTCCATTTAAAGTGACATTATTCGAATTGGGATTATGTATTTATTTCAGAGTCGCCACTTGGGAAAGGTTTGGCTTTTGGTTTCCCAAGTCACCAGTTTATCTTGAATCCCAATTCGAGGAAAATATTCAACTTTCCAGATGAAGTCTGCAAACCAGAAATTCTAAGTAAGAAATTTTGTTGACCCGATGGAAGGTGTTAGGCACCCCCGAATCCCGTGGTTTTAGCACGATCGCTTAAACTGTTATAAACGGCTTAATATCTGATTTTAAAACATGTTATCCTATAGTGCAATTTGAAGACTATTTACCGCTTTATTATTATTTTTTAATGAGAATTGCGACGTCGTGAAAATACATCTCGAACCACGTCACATCAATGTACCCGTGGCTATTGACATATTTCGACTTCGTCGAGATTTGGATTTACGTCACATAAATGTGCACCCGAATATAATAAAGTGAATTATTAAAAGTCACGCCTAAAGATGCTAGCGCGTTATTATTTTTTGGGGAAGGCCGTGAAATTCGCTAAACGACTCACCCCGAAGTCTAGGTATTTTTAGTTAAGCATTGAATGAGGGCCCCGCAATTCTCATTTTTATTTGGCGAGACTCGTCTCATACTTTTATTTAAGGGCAAATCCTAAAGTGGCTATGATTTTTATTTATTTGTATCTAAAGTAAAAAAAGAAATCCTAGTTAATTTGTTACCGGATTAAAGCACACCGGAAGGAAAATTGCATTCAGATTTACCGCGAAAGAATGGCCCGCCACAAACGTTGGCCCAGGCCCAAAGTACATGAGCACATGAGACGAACCTGGGCCGCTTAATTGAGACATTGAGGCCAGCACTTTTGACAATGGGTTATTGAACCCCAAATCATGAAAAATAAACCGAACTTCACTTCGAATTGAATAAATACTCATGAGACTACTCCGGATTATTCAAGATGTTTAAACAATTGGTAATCAACGGGCCGATTCGGATTACTGACGCTTTGATCAATGACATTCCAATTGAAAGCTCATATTATGTTATTCAACTAGCTACTGATGGATTCACAGGTATTGTCAAAGTGGACTGGAAACACAATAATATAGACAACTAATTGTTTTAGATGTGTTTAAATGGACATTACTAAAGTAAAGCTAACAACTCAGTTTCTATTTTTTTTTTTAAGGGGTTATCATGTGGTTTCGAGTTACAGTGAACTAAATCACTATCGTGGAATGAACAAACTTAAACTCGAACTTAATCCGCTCAGATCAGTTCAACACAGTCCTAGTAGAGCATGTCCCTATCATAAGAATCCAATCTTTGTTTCATAAACTATAACTATTATCCGCTATACAGTCTAATTTCCAGTCCAGTTTTTAGGAAGCTTACATTAATCGGAAATAGTTCTAATTAAGCAATCCCCTGTCTACTACAACTCGAACCAATCCAAACTAAACCACTAGTCGTCAATTGGTTGACTGAAACCACAAGCAAAAACTATTAAAAGGGGAATGCAGCAATAGAAGTTTGGTCCACGCTTCATTTCATTTCAATGCATGGATAATACAAAATGTGTACCTGGAAATGTTTACAATGGAAGAAGAAGTCAACAGCAACAATATGGCAGTAGTAGCATAGCAAAGCAATCAGCAAAGATTTGGAGTTTCAAACAACCATCAACACACCCCAGTGATTCCAGAAGTATATTAAAACCAAGCAGGACCAATCAGATCAACCCAAGACAAGTTCAAACAAACCCAATCGAACTTCAAGATGAACCCAGAAATATTTACCCCTTCAATAAACCAGACTTCAATCAAAATAAACCAAATTTACTTCACATTTAGCCACAGTCAACTTAAACCAGTTATATCTAAAACTCATGTAACTCAAGTTGCTTTTAAACCTTAATGTCAAGACAGAAACAGAGAAACTCTAGTTACTTTGGGTTCAAAGTAAGCTAAAGTGTTGAATTAAAGGCTGGAACTTGAAAGTAAACTGAAGGAAAGCAATGTAATAGTATGTTTTTGAGGCTCAAACGTTTAGTGTATTCCGGTATACTCTCTTTACTCTCAAAGGAATCTCCCTTTTTTTTTAATCCCCCAGAAGCTCTCTATTTATATCCTTTCTAATTCTTTTCTCTTGATTTTAGGCAACTAGTGGACAATTAACTAACTTATTTTAGGCCTTAAAATCAGAAAGCGTTGTCTCCACAACTAGTATATTTTAACTATTTAATACCACTTAACATTGTCTTTTAACTTATCCAACTTCACTAACCTTTGTCTCTATTTAATCCTTTTAGCAGCCCCCTTTTCAAATCCAAATTAATCCCTGAAATCCCCTGTTATTCACTGTCCTACCCTATCAGCTATAGCCAATGCTCTTAAGGGGGAGACCTAACACTTAACAGACTAAGGCTCAAAGGTGATCTCAGGTTCAATTCCTATTAGACCCTAAACTTGTTATTTAACTCAGCAAACTCAAATGAACATTGAACTTAAACTAGATCAAACAATGTTACAAACAAAAGACTCAATGATTCAGGGGGATCAATTAACACAAATCCACATTAAACGTAAACATGAGCAAAGAATACTGGTATACTGAACTCAAAGGATAGACAACAAAGATAGAAACAAACATTCAGGATAAAACAAACAAACAGGTGATCTGGGCCATACAGTTTGACACAATTGGGATGGGTACAGGGGATTCGAGTGGTCTTGAACAAGACATGGGCTATCAGGAAACTAACTAATCGACGAAGCTATTAAAAATCGATTCAACAATTATAACAGTGACAATCGAAAACAAACAGAAACTATGATGAAACGGGACCAAATAAAAAGGTCTGATGAGAATGAGAAAAATACTGGACAAAACGAATTACAGCGAAAACTGAATAGGTAAACAACAACAAAAAAATGGAAAAGGGAAAATAAAGAAATACCTCGGAATCAAACCAAATGGACTCCGCTCTCATCGACTTTGACTCGAATGTTTTGAGGTCAAACGGACCTTAACCGAGTGTTCTTGATTGAAAACACTCGACTAAGGTCGAATAACGGCCTCAAATTCCCCTAATCTCGGACAGGCTCAAACTCTTGGCTTCTAGGGTTCTGTTTTGTTTGATTTGGGATTCGAACAGTTCCAACGATATTCGAACGAAACCACTCATGGTTTAGGAACAAGGGAGGTCAGGAGGTAGACTGGTGTGACTTTGGGTCAAGTGGACAGGCTAGGGATTGGGACCGGGATCTTCGATCGAAGATTCGAGAAGATCGGTGATGATTCGAAGGATAAGGGGTTAGGGATTTGTGTTGAGGGTGGTATGGAGGTTCAGTGGTGTTATTTTTATGGTCACCGGACCTCAGGCCGCCGGGTTTTCAGGTGAAAGGGCAGGGTGGCGGCTAGGGTTTTGGAACGGGGCTGGTCTCTGAGAAAGAGACGAAGGGATAGGGGTAATGGATTAGGGGGTGGGGTAAGGGATTAGCCTTATATAGTAGGTGGGAAAAATGATCCTGGCCGTTTGATCAAGCGAGATCAACGGCCAGGATTGATCACTGGAAAGGGAATGGCGTCATTTGATCGAGCTTTGAGACCGAGTGGGAACGGGTCGGGTGGATACGGGGTATAGGTTAATGATCTTGGCCGTTGTATTGATTTAATCCAACAACACTGATTGAAATAGACAAAAAGACATCATTTGGAACATCTGAGAGGCTTGGCCAATTGGACCGTGATAGGTAAATGTTTTGGGCCTGGATTTGGTCAAATTTGGACGGCCCAGTTCGATTTTTTTCTTTATTTTCATTTCCTTAATTTCTATTTAATAAAATCAAAATTCTAACTTAAATGATAAAACAAAAAAAATTAACTAAAATTCTAATTAAATCATAATAACAAATATCACACCAATTAAAAGTAAGCTCACACAATTTGGACATTAAATGCCGAAAATGCAAAGTACATTATTTTTGTGATTTTTTCATTTTTGTAAAGAATACTTAATTACTCCTAATTGTACAATTAAATCCTAAATGCAAATGCGACATATTTTTTTGTATTTTCACTTATTTAAACAAATAAACACGCACACACAAACGCAAACAATAAGAGAAAAATAACGCAAAATTCACAAAAATTGCAAACAACACAAAATTATTTTATTTTGAATTTTTTGGGAGTAATTCTCGTATAAGGAAAAAATCACATGCTCACAGCTGCCCCTCTTTGCCCGTAAACACGAAGAGTTTTCGTGCAAAGACAAAGTGAGCGGATACGAGCGATTTTTGCCCATTTGAATACTCCATGTGAAGCATTTTTGAAAGACTTGACCGAACCTCTGCTTTAAAGGTTTCCTACATATCCTTGGCTAAAAAGGAATCAGGTCAATGTAGTTCAGGAAGTTTTGGTAGCTGGGACTACCATGAAGATGTGTTTGCTGTTGTTGCTGCTGTTGTTACTTGTTGAGCCCCTTATTACACCAAAAGGAAAATCGAAGCTAAGCTAGCTGTGCCTATCAACTATGAGTTACAAGATTTCTATCTATAATTCTCTTGAAACTTTATCTTGAATCTTAGTTGATTTTGCTGTGGACTTTGATCTGAATCATGATGCTCGGAAGTTGTAGGTGTTTTCTTCTTCATGCAGCACTGGGTCAAAACAGGATCAGCAGAGCTTGTGACTTCAATCAGATTTTAAGCGATCCGCACCCTTGCTTGCTTCATATTTGAGTTCATTTCCTTTTGTTCTTTTCTTCTTTTCTTGATTCTGGATTGAGACTCATTCCATTGGTCATCTCGCACCTTGTGTCTTGATATCGACCTGCTTAAGATAGCAAAACAAACAAACGAATGAAATTTTCTGCCCCAGTTTTCACTAGGAAAATTTCGTGAGTTAGTTGTGACACCTATCTAAGCGATTAAATTAGGACTATGTATCCTTGTGAGTGAATCCAGGTTATGCTGGAAAACGAAAAGGGTCTTGGGTTATGCCGGGACAAAAGAAAAAAGCTCATTGGGTTATGCCAGGGAGATCCTCGGTTTTTTGGCCGGGATTTGGAAGGAAAAAGCTCCTTGGGTTATGTCAGGGAGATCCTCGGTCTTTTGGCTGGGATTTGGAAGGAAAAAGCTCCTTGGGTTATGCCAGGGAGATCCTCGATTTTTTGGCCGGGATTTGGAAAGACAAAGCTCCTTGGGTTATGNACCTCAGTTTTTTGGCCGGGATTTGAAAGACAAAGCTCCTTGGGTTATACCAGGGAGATCCTCAGTTTTTTGGTCGGGATTAGGAAAGAACAAGCTCCTTGGGTTATGCCAGGGAGATCCTCAATTTTTTGGCTGGGATTTGGAAAGAAAAAAGCTCATTGGGTTATGCCAGGGAGATCCTCAGTTTTTTGGCCGGGATTTGGAAAGACAAATCTCCTTGGGTTATGCCAGGGAGATCCTCGGTTTTTTGGCCGGGATTGGAAAGCAAAAGCTCCCTGGGGTAGGCCAGGGAGATCCTCGGTTTTTTCGCTGGGATTTGGAAAGAAAAAGCTCCTTGGGTTATGCTAGGGAGATCCTCAGTTTTTTGGCCGGGATTTGGAAAGACAAATCTCCTTGGGTTATGCCAGGGAGATCCTCAGTTTTTTGGCCGGGATTTGGAAAGACAAATCTCCTTGGGTTATGCCAGGGAGATCCTCAGTTTTTTGGCCGGGATTTGGAAAGACAAATCTCCTTGGGTTATGCCAGGGAGATCCTCAGTTTTTTGGCCGGGATTTGGAAAGACAAATCTCCTTGGGTTATGCCAGGGAGATCCTCAGTTTTTTGGCCGGGATTTGGAAAGACAAATCTCCTTGGGTTATGCCAGGGAGATCCTCAGTTTTTTGGCCGGGATTTGGAAAGACAAATCTCCTTGGGTTATGCCAGGGAGATCCTCAGTTTTTTGGCCGGGATTTGGAAAGACAAATCTCCTTGGGTTATGCCAGGGAGATCCTCAGTTTTTTGGCCGGGATTTGGAAGGAAAAAGCTCCTTGGGTTATGCCAGGGAGATCCTTGGTTTTTTGGCCGGGATTTGGAAAGAAAAAGCTCCTTGTGTTATGCCAGGGAGATCCTCTATTTTTTGGCCGGGATTTGAAAGACAAAGCTCCTTGGGTTATTCCAGAGAGATCCTCTATTTTTTTGGCCGGGATTTGGAAGGAAAAAGCTCCTTGGGTTATGCTAGGGAGATCCTCAGTTTTTTGGCCGGGATTTGGAAGGAAAAAGCTCCTTGTGTTATGCCAGGGAGATCCTCGGTTTTTTCGCTGGGATTTGGAAAGAAAAAGCTCCTTGGGTTATGCCAGGGAGATCCTCGGTTTTTTGGCCGGAATTTGGAAAGAAAAAGCTCCTTGGGTTATGCCAGGGAGATCCTCGGTTTTTTGGCCGGAATTTGGAAAGAAAAAGCTCCTTGGGTTATGCCAAGGAGATCCACGGGTTTTGCCGGGAATATCTGGGGAATGGGAACCTCTACTACCATGATGATTTTCTTTATTATTATTATTATTATTATATTTTTTTCATTCTTCTCTATTTTTATTCTTAATTTCTTCCTTTATTTAGCAAAACGCATGAATGAATTAGAGGAGAAACTTCCCTTTTGGTTGATTCTCTGCTGCAAAGGTGTTTCAGCGCTTGCGCTCTTTTCCTCTTCTAGGTTGCACCTGTTTCTTGTATGGTTACCTGAATTACACCTATTTTAACTTTCAACAAAGAACAATTTGTTAGTTTGAAATGGGGGTTGGTTTTGTGGCCTTGATCATCTCAATTGCTTGATCCCAGTCCCATTTCCGTTGAGAACTTTGCTGCTTGCCGATCTTGAAAGGGAAATTCTTTTCAAACTTGACAAAACTCAACATTTAGGTCTCCATGAAGACTTGCCCGTGTGGGCTCTGGCCTTTTCACTTTATTCTGCTCTTAGGACTTTTGCCTTTGATTTTCTTTCTTTCCAAACATCTTTTCTTTGAAAGCATCAAACACCATGGTCAGTCAAGATTGGACTGACGCACTCGCTGAGGCTGGGCATTTTCTTCGGCTCTTATCAGGCGGAGCCCTGTGAAACCAGTTCTGCCACCTTTTCTTTGTAATAGTCATTGAATCAGAGTTAAACCGAAAGGGATTCAAGGAAGAAGTATACAAAAGACAAACATATGAGTTTAAAGAGAAATGTCCCTTTCGAGGAAAAGAAGGACTTATCTGGGGGTGCATGCTGACTTCAAATGGACATGACATGCTTCTTGGACTGGATGCCCAACCCACACAAACTTTCCCGCTTCTCGTGAACTCATTGAACTGTTTTTCTAAACCAGGGAACCTTGCCAGGACTTTTGATGATGAGATATCCTCTTTTCGACCGACAATGCCCTTTTCAGGTTTTCACCAGTCAATCTCACTCATTTCCCTTCTCACCGTCGCACGATAGTGCTCTTTGCGAGTTTTCACTAAGTGGACTCTCTCATTTTCATTTTCTCTACTCCTCATCGCCTTATGGTGCCCGAAGGTTTTCACTGATAAGACTCTCTCATTTTATTTCTTTCAATTTGAATTGTATCAGATTCCAACAATGACATTTTCCACTTCCCTGCCTTTGCTAATTGATTGGAAGGACTTGGACAAGGTCTTTGGGGTAAAAAGGATTTTTGGTGGAACTACGACTTTGGAACCATTTCGGCAGTTTCATGGCCGAACCATTATATCGTCTGCCCCAGTTTCAATTTTTTGGGGAAATTGGATTTTTGTTTTGGTGTGACTGAACCCCAAAGAGAGGCTGCCTACGTATCCTTTCGGAATCAAGTCGAACGTAGTTCAGGGAAATATTTTTTTTTAAATTACTTACAGGTTCCGACGAGGGTAATCAAAGAAGGGTTACCTGCTCAAAATGGTTTGCGAAAGATCGATAGTGTTTGGATAGCGAGAAGAAAAGCCTTTGTCATCTCAATTGAACAAAGTCATCACCATAGAAGATCTAGACATAGTACCTTTTTACCGCATCCGCATTCACAGCTGCTTCAGGATCATTTCCTTCAATATCACCCAGATATAATGCTCATCTCGGCAATATCTTCCTGATGATGTATAGACCCTTCCAATTAGGAGAAAATTTTCCTTTTACTTCCCGGGGATGAGGGAGAATGCGCCTTAATACTAATTGACCTACTTCAAAATTCCTGGGTCGCACTTTCTTGTTGTAAGCACGGGCCATTCTTTGTTGGTAAAAGTGCCCGTGATAGACCGCAGCCATTCGCTTTTCATCAATTAAGGTCAATTGTTCCAGGCAAGTCTTGACCCACTCACTGTCCTCAATCTTTGCTTCAATGATGATTCGGAGAGAATGGATTTCCACCTTTGCAGGTATTACCGCCTCAGTTCCATATACCAAAATGTACGGGGTTGCTCCTACCGATGTTCGCACTGTGGTGCGATATCCCAGTAATACGAAAGGTAACTTTTCATGCCATTGTCTGGATCCCTGAATCATTTTCCTCAAGATTTTCTTGATATTTTTGTTTGCTGCTTCAACAGCACCATTGGCTTTGGGCCGGTAGGGCGTGGAGTTTCTACGCGTTATTTTGAATTGTTCGCATACCTCTTCCATCAAATGACTGCTCAAGTTTGCGGCATTATCTGTGATGATAGTCGCAGGAATACCAAAATGGCAAATAATATTGGAGTGCACAAAATCTACCACGACTTTCTTAGTGACCGATTTGAGAGTGATGGCTTCAACCCATTTCGTGAAGTAGTCGATGGCAACCAATATGAATCTATGTCCATTTGAGGCTTTTGGTTCGATTGGCCCAATGACATCCATTCCCCAAGCAATGAATGGCCAAGGTGCTAACATAGGATGTAGTTCTGTTGGAGGTGCATGAATCAAATCACCGTGCACCTGACACTGATGGCACTTCTGGACAAAGCTGAAGCAGTCCTTCTCCATGGTTATCCAGTAATATCCTGCTCGAAGGATTTTCTTTGCCAAAACATACCCATTCATGTGAGGTCCAAATACTCCTGCGTGTACTTCATGCATGATCTTTCCGGCTTCTTCGGTATCAAACACATCTTAACAAATTGAGATCTGGGGTCCTCTTGTACAAGACATCACCACTTAAGAAAAAACCACTTGCATGCCGTCTAATGGTTCTCTTTTGATCCCCACTAGCTTGCTCAGGATATTCTTGCATTCTCAGAAACCTTTTGATGTCGTGGTACCATGGCTGGGTGTTTGGCTCTACCTCAACCGTATGACAATAGCCATGCTTTTCCCTGATTTGGATTTCCAAGGGATCAATGTGAGCATTGCCTAGGTAGGGCAACATCGCGGCCAGAGTGGCGAGTGCATCAGGCAGTTCATTGTGACACCGAGCGATGTACCTGAACTCTATCGATTTGAACCGCTTGCTAAGATCTTCCACATGATGTCGATAGGGGATAAGCTTAACATCTCGGGTTTCCCATTCTCCTTGGGCTTGCCGGATAATCAGATCTGAGTGTCCTATAATCAATAACTCTTCAACATCTTGGTCAATCGCCATATGCATACCTATGATACAGGCTTCATATTCAGCGGTGTTGTTTGTGCAGGAAAACCGAAGCCTGGCTGTGGCCGGATAGTGCTGACCAGTGGGTGAGACCAAGATTGCCCCAATTCCTACACCTTTTATGTTTACCGCCCCATCAAAGAACATTTTCCAAGCATGTGTGTCTTCATAGATGGCCTCTATTGAATTTACCTCTTTATCTGGGAAGTAAGTGTTCAATGGTTGGTATTCATCATCAACCGGGTTTTCAGCCAAATGATCTGCCAATGCCTGAGCTTTCATTGTTGTGCGAGTGACATAGGCTATGTCAAATTCAGTGAGCAGAATCTGCCATTTTGCTAATCTCCATGTGGGCATCGGTTTCTGAAATATGTATTTCAAAGGATCCAAGCCTAGTTATGAGGTGGGTGGTGTAGGCATGCAAGTAATGTCTCAACTTCTGAGCGACCCAAGTTAAAGCAGAATAGGTTCTTTCTAATAGAGTATACTTAGTTTCATAGCTAGTAAACTTCTTGATCAAATAATAGATCGCCCACTCTTTCTTCCCGGTTACATCGTGTTGTCCAAGGACACAGCCGAAAGAATTTTCGAAGACCGTCAGATACAAGAAAAAAGGACTCCCAGGCTCTGGTGGGACCAAGAATGGTGGATTTGATAGATACTCTTTGATCTTATCAAAGGCTTCTTGACATTCATCTGTCCACTTGACTGCTGCATCTTTCTTCAATAATTTGAATATGGGCTCACATGTGGATGTCAGTTGAGCAATGAACTGGATGATATAGTTTAATCTACCCAACAAGCTCATCACATCTTTCTTGGTTCTCGGAGGAGCCAAATCTCGGATAGACTTTCTCTTTGTTGGGTCTAACTAGATACCTCTCCTGCTGACTATAAAGCCCAAAAGTTTACCATACGGGACCCCAAATGCACATTTGGCAGGGTTCAACTTCAAATCATACTTGCGCAACCGTTCAAAGAATTTCCTCAAATCTCGAACATGATCATCCCGGGTTCTGGACTTGATGATCACGTCGTCCACATATACCTCTGTGAGCACGTGATTTTTACCCTAAGCAAATTATTCCAAAAGTTTCAAATAATTGATTTCTTTATTATTTTACAATTTTTATGAATTTTATTGCATTTTTGTGTTAATTGGTTGCATTATAATCCATATAAAAATACAACAAATATGTATTTGCATTTAGGATTTAGTTTCGTATTTTAGTATTAATTAGGTATTAATTTGTTTTAGAACAAATTTAAAGAAAATCACAAAAAATAGTGTCTTTGCACTTTTAATTGTTAATTGTTGCATTTATCTTTAAATAGGATTTTTTTTGAATAATTTTAGAATTTAAATAGTTTAATTTTGAATTATGTTAGGTCTTTGTTTTACATTTTTATAAAGTCAGAAAAAATATAAAAAAAAATAACAAAAGAGAAAAACAAAAATAAACAAAAGGGAGGAAAATAAATAAAAGAAGATGGTTGTGTTAATAATCTCGATCTTGGGCCAAATTCACCCCAAACCCAAACCCCTTGCACCTGAAATCCATCCAAAAGTCCTTTTACCCGGCCCAAACTGCTTTGACCCAGTCCAATCTCCAGATAACCAAGTGCCTCGTTTTGATCTGGATCGTTGGTTTTGCTTCATCCAATGGTTGGGAATTAATGAACCCATTAATACATATATGTTTTGAATATCCCCATTAAACCTAAGACACACATATACCTTGTCTATCTCTCATCTTCTCCCTTGAACCCTAACGCCGCCTTTGCTTCTCTGCCATCTCCGACCGGCAGCAAAGCTCGACCACTACCCAAAATCCGGCCACACAACTATCACCCCTCCCTACATCCTAATCTGTCACCATTTTTCTCAAAATCCTCACCAAAATTGGACACGATCAAAGTTGAAATCAAAGAAGAGGAAAATATCGAGTTTCATGTACGATCGGGCTTAAAACGAGTGTTGCTGGTCTGTTTTCAAAGAGAACATACGATTAACACCAATTTCAAGACTAGTCCGAGCCGGTTGAAGTTTTTAAAATTTTGTCCATATGGCCTTCGAGGAAATTTCTTTGTTTTTACCAGTTAGTCTTCATCTTTTGATCCTTCTGCTTATTCTTTCTTGTGCATTTCTTCGTCTTTTCCCCTTCCCTTTAATGTTTCTTCATATTAGATTTAGGGATTTGTATTTGTTAAAATATTAAAACATTGCTTAAATTTCTGTGTATATACGTTGGTCTTGTTTACTCCATGAGCTCTTCAATTTCCTCTTATGGACATTCTCTTGAATTTTGTTTTGTGCATACGGCCTGCTTAATTGTTGATTTTAGTCGCTTAATTGGATCTTGTTCATGTGAATGCATACTTTAATTGTAGCCCATTAAAAAAGCAGGCTTGAAGTTTAATTGGATCCTGTTCATTATTGTTTGGGCCTTGAAGTCATCCTTGACTCCTGCAAGAGGCCCGTTAAGTATTGGGCCAAGCAGACCTGTTTTTGCATTAGTTAAGCTGAGGGGTAATTGGGGTTTGGAGGGTGTTTTAGGGAATAATATAAGGCTGGGGGAGGTCATATGTGAGGAAGAATTTCAGGTTTTATCTGGGGAAGGATAGGAGGCTAATTTAGGGGAAAAATTAATGAATATTCTAGAAGCTTCCATTTCTTATCTTGCCTATAAAAGGCAATGAAGTCTGCATTGATGGACAAGTTTTTCAGCATCCAAATTTCCCCCCCAAAAATCCTCTCCATAGATCTGACCCATGATTTAAATTTCAAATCTTAGAAAAATTCAAAAATCTTCTTCTAGATCTGAATAAAAAATCCAAAAACAAATTTAAAAAATCAGTAGAAAAACCAAAAATAGACTGTTTCATTAAAAATTTCAGTTTAATTTCAGCATTCAGTTCAATATTTGATTGCTGAAGTTTTTCAGAAGTTTACTGGTTTAATTTCAAGTTGTTTTGGGTATTTGGATGCTGTTTTGGGGTTGATACATCAGTTCATTTGGTTTTAAAATATTCTGAAATTATTGAGGCACTTCTAGGCTAAAAATTGGCTGTGTTGACTGCTTTGTTACTGCTGGTTTACCCTTTGCTGATTCTCTGATCGTTGCTAATCTCTCATTCCTCCTATTTTTGTCCAATTTCCAGGTGCACACTCGAGTTCGAGGTTGTAATCTCCTTAATGAAATGAAAATGCAATGATATGCTGAAGCTTGATGAAGTTCTATTGTGTTCAATTTCATGAAGAGTTTTAGGATTTGATTTTATTGCATTCATTGCTTTAGTTGTTTAGCTCTACTGAGTTTAAATTGTAATTAATGTTAACTACTTGATTGGTATTGGACTGTACTTAGGATTGTTTTAAATAGTTTGGACTGTTTTTGTACCTGTGAGCCTTGGAATTAAAAACTAGGCAATGCTAGAAATTATTTTGGTTTGGTTTGATTGATAAAGTATAACTTTGAATCCACGCAAGGCTGGAATCGAAAATTATTCATGTTAACAAATGAAATCTGCAGGTGTTAGGCAGAATCAAATAGTTATTAATTCTTGTTGGTCATTTTCTCTCAGTTTAATTTCTGCATCAATTGTGCCTTTGATTTTAATTTCAACCTTTGGAACCACAGATTTTTGGTGCAAACAGGTTAATAGTTAACACAATTGAATAGATTCAGTAACGAATTCAGTTTCAGAAGATAAATTACGTTTTTTTTAAAATCTGCAAATAGTTTTAGATTCTAGTAGGCTAATATCCTGTTTATCCCACGCATCTGTAATTGCTATTATTTAGGCTTGACATTGATTTGATATATTTGATTGGAATCACATAGACGGTTGTTTGTAAGTTTTGTGTGGAATATATTTGGGAACAGATTGGACAATCTGTGACTTGTGAGACTTGGGCTTGGCCAGGTGATAAAAGCCCAATTGCGATGGCTTTCATGAACTGGAGCATAATCCTACATTCAATCCTTGGCTCTGGGCTCAATGCGAGGCCCAAATGTTGTCTTTGTCAAATTGAATAACACCTTTTAGGCCTAGGCTAATGAGTGGCCCGTTTATGAATATAATTGGGTTTTAATTCCTTTTAAGTCAAAACTCTTTTCACAAACTTACATTAAGAATATGGAAATTAAGTCATAAATATAAAATTGGATTTTGAATTAGGCAGCGGGTTCAAGCTAAAAGGTTTTCCCCTTTTGTTTGAATTCAGACTTGAATTCAAGGCTCGAATTTATATTCGTGGATTAATTAACCTTTTTTAGAGACAAATAATAAAAATAGAAAATTTTAATATGCTTTAGGTTGGACTTTCAATAATAAAATGAGACGAGCATCGCCAAACCAAATAAAAATACAAGTGCGGGGCCCTCAATAAATGCTATGCAAAAAATATGCTTAGAATTCGGGACGTGTCATTTAGCGAATTTTCATGACCTCCCGCAAAGTTGCTAACGCGCACACCATTTTAATAATTTACTTTCCTAAACTCGGGTGCACATTTATGTGATCCAAATCCAAATCCCAACGAAGCGGAAATGTGTCAAAAACCACGAGTGCACTGGTGCGACGTGGTTCGAGATAAATTTTCACGACGTTGCAATTCTTATAAAAATAAAAATAAAAGCGGGTTACTAATAAAAGGCATAAGTTAGAACATGTTTTGAAATCAGATAAAATTAAATACAACAGTTGAGCGACCGTGCTAGAACCACGGAATCCGGGAATGCCTAACACCTTCTCCCGGGTTAACAGCCTTACTCGGATTTCTGGATTGCGGACTGTTAAACAGAGTCAATAATTTCCTCGATTCGGGATTCAACCGGTGACTTGGGACACCATTAATATCCCAAGTGGAGACTTTGAATTTAATAAACAAATCCCGTTTCAATTGTCCTTTAATTGGAAAAACTCCTTTATTATACCCTTCACGGGGTGTATTAGCGTAAAAAGGAGGTGTGACAGCTCTGGCGACTCTGCTGGGGACAAGAACTCAGAACTTCTGTTCAGGTTTTAAGAATTCGAGCGTATAATAATTGTTGTATTTGGCTATTTCTGATTTTCCTACATGTTCCATGCCTACTGTGCTAAATGATTTACCACTTTGATATTATTTGAACTGTACATATAAACTGTGCCGAAATCCCTCTCTTCTCACCTCCGAGGATGTGCTTACTAGTTGAGACTCCCTATTCTGTTAGTGTCGATACCCTGAAATAAGAAAGAGGCCGGACAAGTTACTAAGACGGACGATCCCACGGGTACCCGGTACGTAGCCCCCTCCTCGACTCGAGTTGTCCGCTCGGGTATACAGTCTAGAACAAATACCCAAGTTTTGAACTTAGAATAACTTGACTTCATACCGGATCCCTAGTAGGAGTGCTTATTTTCATCACGTGCATATGACTTAGGGGACTCAACACAGGGGTTGGGTCCGTCTAGGACAGGTAACCGGAAATGAAACGACCAGCATGATGCATTTTACGTGTTGCATTTATTTGTCTCGGGGCCGCATGCTGACCGGCTTTTGAACATTGAAAATTTTGTTAAATTGAGAATAAGAGAAAAGAGAGAAATAGCAGTGTAAAGAATTAATTGTTTAGTTTTAGAAAAAATCAATGCCCAAATGCTGTCGAAACTCTGCCGAAATTTTGAAAAAATAAAAAAAATGGAAATATTTTGTTTTTAATAGTTTTGTTTTGCTAAAAGCAAAGGAAAAATATAAAAAAAAAAGTCTTTATTTTTGGAAGTTGTTCGCAAAAAAAGAAAAAGAAAAAGAGTCTTTTAGTTGGGAAAAATAGGTTGTTTATTTGTTTGTTGAAAATGAAAAAGGAAAAAAAGGGGTCGTTATTTTGTCTTGTTTTCACAAAAAAAAAATAGAAAATGAAAATAGTTTGTCTTGCCATGAAAAATGAAAATGAAAAAGAGTATTTCTTTTGCAAGTAGTTCTATTATTTGCTTTTAAAATGCCAAAAAATAAAAATGAAAAAGCGTCTTGTTTTAAAATAGTTCATTAATTTGCAAGAACTAAGCTCGGTCTGATTCATGCGGGGTCATGATACGTAGGCAATCCACATAGGATTCGACCATAACCAAAAGAAAAAGAAAAAAAAAGGGGAAAAAGAGGAAAAACCACAAAAAGGCAAAAAGAAAAGAAAAGAAAAGAGAGGAAAAACCACAAAAGGGTAAAAAGAAAAAAAATAGCGGAAAAACAAGAAAGAAAGAAAAGAAAAATCAAGAAAGGAAGAAAATAGGAACAAGAGAAGACAAAGGCAAGAGTGAAAAGAAGAAAAAAAAACAAAGGAAGAGAAAGTTTGCAATTGAAAATAAGGAAAAAGCCGGGATGACGCATGCGCCTGATCAAAAGTTGTTGCCAATATGTTAAATGCCCTAATGCTAACGTGATATTTCATTTTTGTCGTATCATTCTAGAAAGGTGGTTGGTTTGTGGTTTTAGCGTTGTAACTCATTTTTACAACACAAGGACAAAAGGCAGTCTGCATCCTGGTAACCCATTCTTACAACACCCGGGCAAAAACCAAAATGAACATGACAGGCCAAGAATCAAATTCCAGTATCGTGGACCCATCAAAAGAGGTGGAAGTGGTAGATGTTAAAGCAATGAAGGAAGAGATGTATAAGTTGAGGCGGCAGATGGCCGAGATGCATCAGGCTTGGGCTAAAGGTCAGCCAGCGCCAGTTTATCCTGCCAATCCAGCATATATCCCACCTTTGGCTCAGTCTCAAGAGCTTCCTCTTGTGCATGCATCTGCACCTTTCCCTTTCCACCAACAAAGTTATAGCACCAACTTCTATCATCCCCAGGCTCCACCACCCAAACAAAACCCTCCCCCACCAATCACCCCTGTCTTCGTGGCGCCTCCACCTGCCACACTGCAAAGATCTTCCAATGAGCCCCTGTTTCAAGCTCACGACAGTCAGTGCTATCCTCCTGAGCCTACTTTTAAAGTGCCTGAGCCATATTCTTACACCCCTCACTTCGATCTCCGGTGGAAATTGAAAAATCGCTTAAAAACCCGGAGCAGGAAGAGATGATTCGGAAAGTAAAAAGCCTGGAGCAGTCCTTCAGGAACATGAAAGGGTTGGGTGGCCAAGTCAGTGTGGCCTATAAAGATTTGTGTTTATTCCCGAATGTTCAGTTACTCGCAGGGTTCAAAATGCCAAAATTCGACCTGTATAATGGTCATGGTGACCCGGTGGCCTACCTGAGGGGATTTTGCAGCAAAATGAGAGGGGCCGGTGGGAAAGATGAAATACTGATAGCGTACTTCAGTCAAAGTCTCAGTGGTGCCACTTTGGAATGGTATACGCGACATGATCATGCCCGATGGTACACATGGGACGATTTGGCCCAAGCATTTACAGGCCACTTTCAATACAACCTCGAGATTGTCCCCGACCGACTCTCATTGACCAAAATTGAGAAGAAGCCCGGAGAAAGCTTTAGAGAGTACCGATTTCGGTGGAGGGAACAGGCTGCAAGGGTCAATCCTCCAATGAAGGAAGGTGAAATGGTGGATTATTTTCTGCAGGCTTTGGAGCCTACTTACTATAGTCATCTGGTGTCAGCAGTGGGAAAATCTTTTAACGAGGTAGTGAAAATGGGAAGTATGGTTGAAGAGGGGCTCAAATCCGACAAAATCATGAGCTATTCGGCAATCAAGGCAACTACTCAGGCCATCCAGAGTGGAGGGGTACTGGGAAAGAAAAAGAAAGAAGATGTGGCGGTAGCTGACTTGAGAGCTTGGTCCAAGGGCCCATTACCATATTACCCTCAACCTCGACCATGTCCCAAACCTACTCCCACACTCCACAGCACTATTACCCACCACGTGGTCCTCACCTCTCTGTCCAACATGCCCACACATATCCCCAGTATACTACTCATGCGCCATGGCGTGCACCCACTCCATAAAATGCTTACCCAACTCAAAACACCTACCCACTTCCAAGAGCCAACAAAAATCCCTCTGGAGCAGGTTTGCGAGATAGCCAAAATTTCAAGCAAGAGAGGGCACAGAAGCAGGAAACTTTCACCCCCATCGGAGAATCATATGCATAATTGTTTGAGAAACTAAAGCATTATAACTTGATTGCACCAATCCCTCCGAATCAGGTGGACAAGCGTGCAAGAACCTTTGACCCTTCTAAAAGGTGTGAATACCATTCCAATGCCCAAGGGCACGATGTCGAAAGTTGTCAGGATTTGAAAAGAGAGATAGAAAGAATGATTCAGAAAGGGATAATTGCGGTCCAGGACAGTGGCACCCAGAACATTGCACAGAATCCTTTACCTGCACATGACGGTGCATATTTTGTGGGCAAGATCCATGGCGACGGGGAGTATAAGAATCCTATTGGAAACTTATTGAATGAAGGTCCCAGTAATTTTGATGGGCAATCCAGTGGCTAATGTGTCGAGTTTCGTGGTTGGAAAGGCGCTCCATCTCTTGGTTAGCTAGAATGAGGTTTTGGTGGTTTATTTTGTTGTCATTTCTGTTGTCCGGGTTATTCTCAGGGTTGTAATTCGGACATTGTCTTGTAACTCAAATCCTTCTATCTTTTCACTTTGCTTTGCTTGTTTAGTGTCGTCTAGGTTCGTTCAAGGACTGCAACTAGTTCAGTTTGCTTGCTTTGTTGTTTAAACCCTTTCACCGTCGGTCTAATGCAATTCTCTGTTTCCTACCATTTCTGGTCATTTTTAGTTCCCTTCTCCTTTTACAATTCTTTTCATACTGGTTCTAGTGACACGACATGCACGCATAATTCTCAGCCTGTTTTAAAAGTCAATTTCGTAATTGAAGTAATGAAATAATGTTGAAGATGTAAGGACATTCGAGGGAAATAAGTAAAGGCATTCTGAGATCACTTCAAGCCCAAATCAAGTGAAACTGGGGGCAGATAGAACATAAAGAAATACTGTTAAAAAGCATCATGCCACCTCGATTTGAAGCCAAAGGCAAGTTTTCCCCAAGTCTACAGGGACCGCCCATGGTACCGAGATTGTTGTCCAATGGTGCTAGGTAATTGACAAATACAGAAGGCACATATGTGAATCAATCAAAAGGTGTTATGTGTGTTTTCCTCAGCTTGTTTAACTGTGTAGTTTTTACTTGGCATGTTTTGGAGATTGGAATAACTAAGGCATTTTATTATGCTATCCAAAAACTTTATCCTTTATTACCCCTTTGAGCCTCGGTTATTTTCTTGCATACCCCTCTTTCGGAATCAATAATGAAACTCGTAAGCCCGAGCAGGGAAAGTAAGTGGAGAAATAAGAGAAAAACAGTAAAAAAGGAAAAGAAAAAAAAGAAAAGAAAAGAAAGAAAACAAAGAAAACAAAAGAAGAGAAAAGAAAAGAAAAGCAAAAAGAGAAAAAAAAACAAAAGAAGAGAAAAAAAAAAGAAAAGGCAAAAAAAGAAAAGAGAAGAAAAGAAAAGAGAAGGAAAAGAAAAGAATCAAAAAAAAAATGGAAGAAAGATCGCAACAATCAAAGTAGTCGCCTGAACTACGTTTGACTTGATCCCGAAAGGGTACGTAGGCAGCCTCTCCCTAAGGTTCAGTCACACCAAAACAAAAATCCAAAAGCACCCAAGAAGACAACTGGGGCAGAAGTTGTGGTTGTTGTGAGAAATTTGATTCCGAAAGTTGTAATTTTTGAACCCGTGTTGAGTTGTTTTGATACCCTTTCTTTCTAACCCCGTCCAAAAGCCTGCATTATAGTCCAAAGAAAGAACTTTCGATCAGTCTTCGAGAGATGAAAAGTCAAGCAAGTACAGGTGAATCATATCAGGGGCAACACTCCGGTCCAAATAAGGGAAATGAAGAATGAGAGAGTCTTGTTGATAAGAACCCTCACGGGTACACCCAAGGTGAGGAAAGTTGAGAGAAAAATCAAAATGAGAGAGGATTGATGGTGAAAACCCTTCGGTCAATACAAGTCGAATAAGGATTGTGAATCAGATCGGGCAAGCGGATCATTGAAGTCCAGTTTCACGGCAAAAGGTACAACAAGAGCTGAACATCAGATTTGCTAAACATAGTAGGCTGCAAGTGCATGTCAAGGTCGTTAGAGTCGGTATCCACATCCAATGGTTTGCTACTCTATAGGTTTCTTGTTAGGGATCGTCTCTTTCTATTATCCTTTACTCCTCCCACCTTGTTTTACTCCCTCTTCCTGGGTCGGTTGTTCAAAACAAGTGAGAAATGACTTCAAAATCTGCCATCAGCTTCTAATCGAAGAAAACGGGATCTGGTGAACACATCAAGGCATCAAGTCAGGAGAAAACAACAAGCACAATGATTTGGCCACAATCAACATGCTTTGGGATTCGTGTGAAATACAAGGGTTTGATACGTCTCAATTTAGGAACCACGCAACACATGGAAGATGTTTTGGTGAACGGATCAGAGGTACTCTCAGTGTCAAGGGTAGTAAAGAAAGTGGTTAGTCAATAAACAGGCAAGGTCTTCAAATGGAAATCAGTTATCATGACAAATGAAGGAGCAACGGACCTCAAGGCTGAGGCCACTGGTTAAGTCAAGAAAGAACATCATAAACACGGAGTGGGGGCAATAGACATGCCGTGGGATTCGTATGAGACATAAGGGTTGGGGAGACGCCAGTTCATGCAATGCAACAAATGGAGGATATTGTGCTGCCCTCAAAGGTCAAGGCCACAAACCAACCACCACATTTTAAACTCACAAGTTTTCATTATTTGAAACAGGAACAAAGAGTGCAAGAAAGTTGGTTCAACAGTAAGGGAACAAGAAAGGAAAGAAAAAGAAAAGGAAGAAGAGGAGAGATGACAAAAAGGAAGTTTCTCAAATCATTAACCTTTGCCACTACTTTTCACAATGTTTCCTCCTAGGATAAAAGACCTAGTCTGATGAATCTTCTCCTAGAGTCAAAATCTTAGTCTGACGAATTTTTCTCCTAAGATAACCAAATGGACCTAGTCTGAGGAACCCTCTCCTAGAGTCAAAATCTTAGTCTGATGAAACTTTCTCCTAAGATAACCAAAATGGACCTAGTCTGATGAACCTTCTCCTAGGATCAACATCTTAGTCTGATGAATCATTCTCCTAAGATAGAAAAACCTAGTCTGATGAACTGTCTCCTAGGATCAATATCTTAGTCTGATGAATCTTTCTCCTAAGATAGCAAAACACCCTAGTCTGAGGAACCGCCTCCTAGGATCATAATCTTAGTCTGAAGAATCTTTCTCCTGAGATAACAAAAGACCTAGTCTGATGAACCTTCTCCTAGAGTCTAAATCTTAGTCTGATGAAACATTCTCCTAAGATAATCAAAAAGGGACCTAGTCTGATGAATATTCTCCTAGAGTCAAAACTTTAGTATGATGAATCCTTCTCCTAAGATAAAAAAACACCCTAGTCTGAGGAACTGCCTCCTAGGATCAAAATCTTAGTCTGATGAAACTTTCTTCTAAGATCACAAGACAACAAAAGACCTAGTTTGATGAATTTTCTCCTAGAGTCTAAATCTCAGTCTGATGAATCTTTCTCCTAAGATAGCAAAACACCATAGTCTGAGGAACCGCCTCCTAGGATCAACATCTTAGTCTGATGAATCATTCTCCTAAGATAACAAAAAACCTAGTCTGTTGAAGTTTCTCTTAGGATAAAATTTTAGTCAAAATGGTTTTACTCACAAAGGTCTTACATGCCAATCAAGTCATTAGTTCTGCTCTTACCATCGTATCAACAGCTTAGGTAACAATTCACAAGTCTGCCCAGCCACCAAACTGGGGCAGAAAAAATTTTTGTTTGTCTATTTTGTTGCCGTCAAGAGCCCACCTGGAGAACAAGGGAATACTGTTCAAGCGTCAGTAATCAGGCACCTACCTGAAGAACGAAGGAAGTACAATTCAATTTTAACTGCCAGTCTTAATTTTCGATAACATGTTGTACCCAGTTACCAAACTGGGGCAGAAATTTTTCTTTGTTTTGTCTGTTTTGTTGCGAGCAGGAGCCCACCTAGAGAAAAAGGGAATCCATTTCAAAGTTCAGCAATCAGGAGCCCACCTGGAGAACAAGGGAATCCATTTCAAAGTTTCAGCAGTCAGGAGCCCACCTGGAGAACAAGGGAATACTTTTCAAGCGTCAGCAACCAGGAGCCCACCTAAAAATGGATACGTATGTCAAATTGCAACAGTCAAGTATCATCAAGAGTAATGGCAAAACATCGCCAAGGAAATAACAAGAATCCCATCGGAAGAATACAAGATGCAAGTGCAAGGCAATACAATAGCAAGTTTGAAGACATAGATAGAATCTTTTGTAACTGATAGATCATAACTTAGGCTAGCTTCTTTTGTTTTACCACGGTGTAATAAGGAGGTCAGAAGCAGTAACAGCAGCAACAGCAATGAAATCACAGCTCCTGGCAGTCCCGGCTACCAGACATTCCTGAACTACACTGACCTGATTCCTGTTTAGCCCAGGATATGTAGGCAACCTCTGAAGCAAGGCGCGGTAAACTCTTTTAAAATACTTCACACGAAATATGCGAACAGGCAAAAATCGCTCATTTCCGCTCACTTGTCTTTGCACGAAAACTCTTCGTGTTTCCGGGTAAAGAGGGGCAGCTGTGAGCACGTGATTTTTGTCCTAAGCAAATTATTCCAAAAGTTTCAAATAATTGATATATATATTATTTTACAATTTTTATGAATTTTGTTGCATTTTTGTGTTAATTGGTTGCATGATAATCTATATAAAAATACAAAAAATATGCATTTGCATTTAGGATTTAATTTCGCATTTTAGTATTAATTAGGTATTAATTTATTTTAGAACAAATTTAAAGAAAATCATAAAAAATAGTTTCTTTGCACTTTTAATTGTTAATTATTGCATTTATCTTTAAATAGGATTTTTTTTGAATAATTTTAGAAGTTAAATAGTTTAATTTTGAATTATGTTAGGTCTTTGTTTTACATTTTTATAAAGTCAGAAAAAATATAAAAAAATAACAAAAGAGAAAAACAAAAATAAACAAAAGGGAGGAAAATAAATAAAAGAAGATGGTTGTGTTAATAATCTTGATTTTGGGCCAAATTCACCCCAAACCCAAACCCCTTGCACCTGAAATCCATCCAAAAGTCCCTTTACCCGGCCCAAACCGCTTTGACCCAGTCCAATCTCCAGATAACCAAGTGCCTCGTTTTGATTTGGATCGTTGGTTTTGCTTCATCCAATGGTTGGGAATTAATGAACCCATTAATACATATGCGTTTTGAATATCCCCATTAAACCTAAGACACACGCATACCTTATCTGTCTTCATCTTCTCCCTTGAACCCTAACGCCGCCTTTGCTTCTACGCCATCTCCGACCGGCAGCAAAGCTCGACCACTACCCAAAATCCGGCCACACAACTATCACCCCTCCCTACATCCTAATCTGTCATCATTTTTCTCAAAATCCTCGCCAAAATTGGACACGGTCAAAGTTGAGAAGAGGAAAATCTCAAGTTTTATGTACGATCGGGCTTAAAACGAGTGTTGCTCGTCTGTTTTCAAAGAGAACATATGATTAACACCAATTTCAAGACCAGTCCGAGCCGTTTGAGGTTTTTAAAATTTTGTCCATATGGCCTTCGAGGTAATTTCTTTGTTTTTGCCCGTTAGTCTTCATCTTTTGATCCTTCTGCTTATTCTTTCTTGTGCGTTTCTTCGTCTTTTCCCCTTCCCTTTAATGTTTCTTCATATTAGATTTAGGGATTTGTATTTGTTGAAATATTAAAACATTGCTTAAATTTCTGTGTATATATGTTGGTCTTGTTTATTCCATGAGCTCTTCAATTTCCTCTTATGGACATTCTCTTGAATTTGTTTTGTGTATACGGCCTGCTTAATTGCTGATTTTAGTCGCTTAATTGGATCTTGTTCATGTGAATGCATACTTTAATTGTAGCGCATTAAAAAATCAGGCTTAAAGTTTAATTGGATCATGTTCATTATTGTTTGGGCCTTGAAGTCATCCTTGACTCCTGCAAGAGGCTCGTTAAGTGCTGGGCCAAGCAGACCTTCTTTTGCATTAGTTAAGCTGAGGGATAATTGGGGTTTGGAGGGTGTTTTAGGGAATAATATAAGGCTGGGGGAGGTCATATGTGAGGAAGAATTTCAGGTTTCATCTGGGGAAGGATAGGAGGCTAATTTAGGGGGGAAATGAATGAATATTCTAGAAGCTTCCATTTCTTATCTTGCCTATAAAAGGCAATGAAGTCTGCATTGATGGACAAGTTTTTTCAGCCTCCAAATTCCCCCTCCCCCC
>MU776412.1:93465-114191 GCA_026770625.1 Nicotiana glauca
GTACCCATAATTTGAATTTCAAATCTTAAAAAAATTCGAAAAACTTCTTCTAGATCTGAATAAAAAATCCAAAAACAAATTAAAAAAATCAGTAGAAAAACCAAAAATAGACTGTTTCATTAAAAATTTCAGTTTAATTTCAGCATTCAGCTAAATATTTGATTGCTGAAGTTTTTCAGAAGTTTACTGGTTTAATTTCAAGTTGTTTTGGGTATTTGGATGTTGTTTTGGGGTTGATACATCACTTCGTTTGGTTTTAAAATATTCTGGAATTACTGAGGCACTTCTGGGCTAAAAATTGACTGTGTTGACTGCTTTGTTACTGTTGCTTTACCCTTTGCTGATTCTCTGATCGTTGCTAATCTCTCATTCCCCCTATTTCTGTCCAATTTCTAGGTACACACTCGAGTTCGAGGTTGTAATCTCTTTAATGAAATGAAAATGCAATGATATGCTGAAGCTTGATGAAGTTCTATTGTGTTCAATTTCATGAAGAGTTTTAGGATTTAATTTTATTGCATTCATTGCTTTAGCTGTTTAGCTCTACTGAGTTTAAATTGTAATTAATGTGAACTGCTTGATTGGTATTGGACTGTACTTAGGATTGTTTTAAATAGTTTGGACTGTTTTTGTACCTGTGAGCCTTGGAATTAAAAACTAGGAAATGCTAGAAATTATTTTGGTTTGGTTTGATTGCTAAAGTATAACTTTGAATCCATTCAAGGCTGGAATCAAAAATTATTCATGTTAACAAATGAAATCTGCAGGTGTTAGGCAGAATCAAATAGTTATTAATTCTTGTGGGTCATTTTCTCTCAATTTAATTTATGCATCAATTGTGCCTTTGATTTTAATTTCAACCTTTAGAACCACAGATCTTTGGTGCAAACGGGTTAATAGTTAACACAATTGAATAGATTCAGTAACGAATTCAGTTTCAGAAGATAAATTACGTTTTTTTTAAAATCTGCAAATAGTTTTACATTCAGTCTGTTTGAGCTTTAGTAGGCTAATATCCTATTTATCCCACTCATTTGTAATTGCTATTATTCAGGCTTAACATTGATTTGATATATTTGATTGGAATCACATAGACGGTTGTTTGTAAGTTTTGTGTGGAATATATTTGGTAACAGATTGGACAATCTGTGACTTGCGAGACTTGGGCTTGGCCAGGTGATAAAAGCCCAATTACGATGGCTTTCATGAACTGGAGCATAATCCTACATTCAATCCTTGGTTCTGGGCTCAACGCGAGGCCCAAACGCTGTCTTTGTTAAATTGAATGACACCTTTTAGGCCTAGGCTAATGAGTGGCCCGTTTATGTATATAATTGGGTTTTAATTCCTTTTAAGTCAAAACTCTTTTCACAAACTTACATTAAGAATATGGAAATTAAGTCATAAATATAAAATTGGGTTTTGAATTAGGTAGCGGGTTCAAGCTAAAAGGATTTTCCCTTTTGTTTGAATTCGGACTTGAATTCAAGGCTCGAATTTATATTCGTGGATTAATTAACCTTTTTTAGAGACAAATAATAAAAATAGAAAATTTTAATATTCTTTAGGTTGGCCTTTCAATAATAAAACGAGACGAGCATCGCCAAACCAAATAAAAATACAAGTGCGGGGCCCTCAATAAATGCTATGCAAAAAATATGCTTAGAATTCGGGATGTGTCATTTAGCGAATTTTCATGACCTCCCGCAAAGTTGCTAACGCGCACACCATTTTAATAATTTACTTTCCTAAACTCGGGTGCACATTTATGTGATCCAAATCCAAATCCCAACGAAGCAGAAATGTGTCAAAAACCACGAGTGCACTGGTGCGACGTGGTTCGAGATAAATTTTCACGACGTTGCAATTCGTATAAAAATAAAAATAAAAGTGGGTTACTAATAAAAGGCATAAGTTAGAACATGTTTTGAAATCAGATAAAATTAAATACAACAGTTGAGCGACCGTGCTAGAACCACGGAATCGGGGAATGCCTAACACCTTCTCCTGGGTTAACAGCCTTACTCGGATTTCTGGATTGCGGATTGTTAAACAGAGTCAATAATTTCCTCGATTCGGGATTCAACCGGTGACTTGGGACACCATTAATATCCCAAGTGGTGACTCTGAATTTTAATAAACAAATCCCGTTTCGATTGTCCTTTAATTGGAAAAACTCCTTTATTATACCCTTCACGGGGTGTATTAGCGTAAAAAGGAGGTGTGACCACCTCTATTTCCTGATGCATCATATCATGGAAAATGGCGTTCATGGACCTCATGTAGGTCGCCCCAGCATTCTTCAAACCAAACGGCGTGACTCTATAACAATATGTACCCCGGGGTGTGGTAAAGGTTGTCTTTTCGGCG
Source organism: Nicotiana glauca (assembly GCA_026770625.1). Lineage (NCBI taxonomy): Eukaryota > Viridiplantae > Streptophyta > Magnoliopsida > Solanales > Solanaceae > Nicotiana > Nicotiana glauca. Next base: position 95,836 of record MU776412.1, read on the forward strand.
TCTGCTTCGTCCATCAATACCTGGTGATATCCGGCGTAACAATCCACGAAGGACTGTATCTCATGTTTGGCGCAGTTATCAACAAGGATGTGGATGTTGGGCAAAGGGAAATTGTCTTTGGGACTTGCCTTGTTCAAATCTCTATAATCCACACACACCCGGGTCTTCCCGTCTTTCTTTGGAACTGGAACTACATTAGCCAACCATGTAGTATATTGGACCACTTGGATTACCCCTGTTTTCAACTGTTTCGTGATTTCTTCGTTGATCTTATCACTGATGTTAGTTTTAAACTTTCTTTGCTTTTGCTGGACTGGAGGGAAATTGGGGTAAGTTGGCAAGTTATGAACTACCAGATCAACACTTAGCCCTGGCATGTCGTCGTACGACCAAGCAAACACATCTTGAGTTGGATTATCGCATCTCTGGTTTTCTCATCTGTGTGAATGCTTATCTTGGTTTCCCGGATTTCTTCAGAAGTCCCCAAGTTAAATGGCTCAGTATTATTCAAGTTTGGCTTAGGCTTATTCTCAAATTGTTCCAATTCTCGATTTATTTCCCTAAAAGCCTATTCTTCATCATATTCAAGTTATTGGTTCATTATTTCACAATTAGACAGCGTGTTTGGATCTGGGCATGAAGTCCGCAAGCATGTCATGTTATTTAAAGCCGCATTATTAGAACTGAAAGAGAAAAATAGCAAAATCAGAAAGAATAAAGGAAAATGAACGATGAAATTTGATTTCATTTCTTGGAATTTGAAGATAACAGGGTTTACATTTTGAAATTTAAATATAAAAACTAAGAAAACATTCGAGTTACACCCTGGAATAACTCGAGATGCAGAAAAAGTAGCAGGACAAGTCTACCAGGCCTCCCTCCTGATTGGAAATGGCGTAGCCTTCCAATTTTGCAACTTGGCGCCTGGTCCCATATACAGTACCTCAGCGGTGCTAGTGCCCTCTCCTGGTTGAACCAGATGGGTTTCGTAGAGCATTTTTCTCATTGCCCCACATATTTCCTTAATTTCTTCAGCCGTAAAGGCCTCATTATCTTCTTCTTCATTATACCTTGGCTTGACAAAAGTTTCATAAAATGTGGCAGTGGTTGAGGTAAAACACATCCCTCATTTTTTCTCTTATTTGCCCACTTTACATCATCTGGAGTACGGTGGAAGCCTATCCCAAAGAACTTCTCGGTTGAAGCCAGGGTGATAGGTTCTGTTATTCCTTGTAATGATTTCCCAATCCCCTTTCCTGGTTTGAAGCCACGTCGAATCATTTCTTTAGCCACCATGATTGATGCATTAGAAAGGAAGGGTTGGGGACAAGGGTCTCCTTCTTTATACTGGTCGGCGACCACAATTTCAAAAGCCTGATAAACTATGTGCTCGCTTCCCTCTCTTGCTTCAAGACATCGGACTGAAGGGTCCCGATAGATTAATTGCTCATCTTCCCCGTGGACCACGATCTCTTGACCCTCATGCTCGAACTTTACCATTTGGTGAAGGGTAGAGGGTACAGCTGTGGCCGCATGAATCCATGGCCTCCCTAGAAGAAAGTTGTAGGACGTGTCCATGTCCAGAACCTGAAAAGTTATTTCAAAATCCACTGGGCCAATGGTCAGAATCAGGTTGATCTCTCCAATTGTGTCCCTTTTAATACCATCAAAAGCCCGTACACAGACATTGTTGGGTCGAATTATTTTGGTCCCAATTTCTATGCATTGTAAAGTCGAGAGCGGGCAGATGTCTACCCCAGAACCTCCATCCACCATAACCCTTTTCATGTAGTACCCTTCGCATTTTACTGTTAGGTGCAGGGCTTTGTTATGTGCGGCTCCTTCTGGGGGCAAGTCATTCTTACTGAAGGAAATTTGGTTGATTGCAAAGAATCTTTCTACCATTATTTCCAGCTGCTCTACAGAAGTCTCAACATGCACATATGCTTCATTAAGAGTCTTAATCAATACCTTCTGATGTTCGGTGGAGTTCATCAATAGAGATAACAGGGAACTTGTTCGGGAAACTTTCGAAGCTGGTCAATCACTTCATAATCTACCATTTTCATCTTTTGAAAGAAATTCTCTGCTTCCTCGGCACTCACAGGATTTTTAGATGGGAAGCGCTTTCTGGTGGCATGGTTTATTTTTTCCAAATTGGCGTATTTTTCAGCAGGGTGGTTTTCTTGAACTGCTCCTGAGATTTCTTTGCCCTTATAGGTCGCCACTATTTTGTTGTAATTCTAGGGTACAGCCGTAGGATCTGTCATAGGCTTTTGTGACTCGCGACCAATAACCACGGGCTCATTCAGCCTTGGTGGATTAATCGGCCCCCGTATCACATAAGCCCCCTTGGGCACATACATCTGAGCTGCCTTTTTCAGTTCAAATCTTTTTGGAGGACTCAAGGTCAACTGTTTTTCTTTGCTGCCTCGTGGGATATAGAGAACACCATCTTTTGGAGGCATTGCCTCCATTCCTGCTTCGACTTTCATTTCTGGTTTTGATTGGGTGGCTTTGGTCTTCTTTTTCCCTTTATCTTGCTTCAGGGCGATTTTTGTCTTTCTCTCTGCATCAGCGATGGCAATTATGGCTTTTAATGCCGGATCAAATTCCCCGTCTTCACAATTCATTCCAATTACTGGCCTATTATTATGGGCTGGCAGTGGGTTATTCGTCACATTGGGGACATCCTCATCTCTTAGCACTATCTTTCCTTGTTCTATCAAGTCCTCCACGGCTCTTTTCAAAGTCCAATAGTTTTCTGTATCATGCCCCTCAGCCCCTGAGTGATAAGCACATCGGACGCCCCGCTGATAGGAGGGTGATTCTGGGTTTTGCCTGTTTTGAGGCATGGACTACAACAGACCCATTTGAACAAGCATCAAAAATATACTGGAGTAGGGCTCACCAATTGGTGTAAAATTTGGCCTCCTGGGTGGTTCACGAGGACGGAAGTTATTTTGTGGAGGATGGGGGTTATAGTGGTTTGGGTAAGGGGGTTGATTTCTGGGAAATGGAGCTCTATTTTGGTTAAATTGTTGTTGTGGCCTGACATATGGTTGCGCATTCATCATTGCGTATGGCTCAGGACCTATAACATAGGTCGCATCTTGATGGGGATAGTAGTGTTGTGGGGTTCTTTCAGAGAAAGGAGATCTGGTTGGATGGGGTTTTCTTACACTTGAAGTGGCCATTGTTGCTTCTTCCTTCTTCTTTCAGTTTGCTACTCCTCCAGACCCACCTTGGATTGCTTGGGAGGTAGCCCTTATAGCAGACTGACTCAAGATTTGCCCAATTTTTAATCCGTTTTCAAATATTTCACCAATTTTGATGGCTTCAGGGAATGGTTTACCCATTGTAGACATCATATTTTGGAAGTAGTCTGCTTCCTGAGCTTGGAGGAAAACTGTGACCATTTCGAACTCATCCATTGGAGGTTTTACCCTGGATGCCTGCTCGCGCCATTTAACTGCGTATTCTCGGAAGCTTTCCGCGGGTTTCTTCTTTAGGTTCGTTAATGAGTTCCTATCTGGTGCTATGTCAATATTGTACTGGAACTGGTTGACGAAGTCTCTGTCAAGATCATCCCATATGTGCCAGCGGGATATATCCTGGTCCATGTACCATTCAGACGCGATACCAACTAGACTCTCTCCGAAATAGGCCATGAGGAGTTCTTCTTTTCCGCCAGCTCCTCGCAGTTGGTTGCAATACTTCTTGAGATGAGCGATAGGATGAACGTGCCCATCATACTTCTCAAACTTTAGGGTTTTGAATCCCAATGGCAACTTCACATGGGGCAACATGCACAAATCAGTATAAGACACACTTTTCCGCCCACTTAAGCCTTGTATGTTCTTTAAACTTTGCTCAAGACTCCTCATTTTTTTGGACATCTCATCCTGCTCGGGTGCTTTGGGAGTTTGATCTTGCCCCAGTGTAAGCTCATCTCGCAGCGGCTGAGGATAAGCATTGGAGGTAAACCGGGTAGGTTCTAGCGAGAAAGACGGTGCTTGAAATGTGAATGAAGAGGAGTCGAAGCTTGGCCTGGGTAAAGCAGGTTGTGGCGTGCCTGAACAAGGCGGTGTGGTGAATATGTTTGAAGCCACACCTGTCGCTGACACCTGGGGGTAATACTCAGAAGGTGATCCGGTGAAGTGAGCTGAAATGGTAGGATGCCCGAACGGGGTAGTTGGATAACTTATGGGGATGTTAGAAGTCCCACTTGCCCTAGGAAACAGCTCAGGGAATCCAGGGATCGCAGTTGGTAGTTCTCTTCCATTGTTCCAGGCATCCCACATTTCCATTATGTGGAGATGCAGCATTCTATTTTCCTCAGCAGTTGTTGACTCAGAAGTTAGGATGGCTAAGATTAAACTTTCCTCCGAAATAGGAATCGTCGGTAGAGGAATTTCTGAAGACATTTCAACACTTCCTTTCAACCTTGTGAAGTATGTATGAACACTTCCTTTTGATCTTGTGAAGGATGGCTGAACACTTCCTTTTGATCTCGTGAAATATGAATGTGAGGCCAGATTACCACAAAACCAACCACCTTTCTATAGAACCTGGATGTAGCAGCAACAAATGGTTAGTTTGAAACAAATAACAGATAGGTAATCTCACGTTGGGGTATGATGCACCTATACAGCTAAATGGGTTTCTACATGTTTTGCAATGGTTGCATGCGCCATTCCGGCTTTTCCTTACGCTTTCCAATTTCACTCTATCTTCCCTATTTTCTTTTATTTTATTTTATATCCCTTTTCTCTCATTTAAGGCTACGGTCTAATCTGATGAAGATTGTCTACGTATCATGACCCCACACGAATCAGACCAAGCGTAGTTCGTGAAAATTTTGAATGCAAAAATAAAGAAACAATTTTTTGGGAATTTTCTATTTCATTAATAAAACATTTATTACCAACTAGAAATTTTGAAAGGGAAACAACGGCCTTAAAACAAAGTACAGACTCAAACACTACTAACAGACTCTAGTACGAAAAGGAAAATGGACTCTAACAGACAACAGACTCCAGAAAAAGAAAATACAGACTCGAGTTACGAGTACATTAAAGCTTCAAATTTTGGTGCCCGCGGGGCATCGTTCGGCCTCACCGCGGGCTTGGGTGCAAGATCTCTTTCCAATTGCTCCAATTCATACATTATCCTCTTGACAAAAATCATCCCTGCTGAGAAGAAGGTAGAGCGGGTCATGTCTTCACACATTCGGCATTTCTTGACAATAGCATGGGCAATAGTCTCAACCCTATCCCTGATTCGACCTTTTTCTATGAGCAGACGCCTTATTTGATCATTACGGGCTTCCAAGACTTGAGAATCCTGAAGATGTTGATTCCACAACTGCTGTATTTCTGCTTCCATTCAGGCCAATAAGTCATAGCAGTGTCCACTTTCGGTCTCGAAAGCTTTGGCTTGCTTAGCTGCTTCGTCTTCAAGGGTGGTCACCTTTCTTTTTAGATGGACAATGATTTTTTCATAATCCCTCTTTAATTGCTGCAAGTAATGGGTGCGTTCTTCTGTTATTTTTGCCCATTGTGCCCGGAGTGCCGCCGCAGTACCCTCGGATTTCTTCAGCTTGTCTTGGCACTCAACAATTTCCCCTTTCAAACCCTTTATCAACCGTTCATCCGACCAACTCCTTTGTTGTTGGTCAGCATCTATCCTCATCTGTCGGATTTGGGCTCTCAGGGCTTCATTTTCTTGAGCTAGTTTCTTTTTGTCCCTCCTCATCAGCTGCAGCTTGCACACTATTCTTAAACTTAAGGTCTTGGATTTGCTTCTCCAGCTTTCCCATCTTGGCCCTTTACTCATTTTCTTTAGCCAACCAGGCCCATTGCTCTTGTGATGACTCGGCGAAATCTCGGAGGTGAGGTCTTTTAGCTGGCCTCTCAGACTCGAGGCCTCTCTTGTACCAAGCGAGATATCCTGACAATACTTGGCCCGATCCCGTACGCAAGTGTCTACTTTTAAGTACTGACATTCGTTCCAGATTTTGCGAACTACTGCTTCAGGGAATTGACCATCAGGCCCAATTTCGACTACCTGTCTACTAAGATCTTTATTCTTTGGGACTACTTGGCATCTTCCCAACTGTCTCAATACTCGGTATGGGGCATACGGTTGGATACTTTTGAGTCCCATCGGCAGAAAGTGAGACCCTATGGCTGACATGTATATGATTTCGTCTACAGATAACCACTCGAATGTCCACTCTATTTGGTACGCGAAAACAGAACGCAAGCATGTTACCCATTCGGTGACGCCTTCTGGCAAACTAACTCTGTCGACTCTTGTAGAAAACTCTTCTATGCATGTTTTCTCTGACGACCCGTAGATCATAAATTGAGGGCGATAGCACAAGTGTTAAACCATCCACATTTGCAACAATACATTACAATCCTCAAAAAAGTCATCCCCGGCTTTGCAAGCAATAAGTGCGCGGAATATGTCGGCTACTATCATTGGTGCAAGAGTGCTGTTTTCCTGAGTAAGCAAAGTACTGACAACCTCGGCCACTCGTATATCAATTTTCCCATCTTTTCTAGGGAACACCAGAAGTCCTAGAAAGGCCACCACAAACGCGAAACACCTGTGTTCCGCCCATTACAGGCGGTTTCCCTTGCTGCAGATTTTGTTTTCTGGGTTATTGAATCCTCCTATATGACCATATCTGTCGTATATGAATGACAAAGCACAAAAACCGTTTTCCAAATCTGGGTTATGGACTGCCCTTCGTATCTTCAAAAAGTCTAAGAACTTGTAGATGGCTATGGCCCTTGGAGAAATCAGGTACTGTTTTCTCAACGGAACCTTGGGATTCCCGATATATCCGGCTATCTCCTCCAATGTCGGGGTAAGCTCAAAATCTGAGAAGTGAAATACATTGTGTGCCGGGTCCTAGAATGGAATCAATGCCTTTATGATATCTCCTCTCGGAGTAATTTTTAGCAACCCAGTAAGGCCTCCCAAATATGATTTGATCATGTCTTGCTCTGATTTGCCCAAGTCATCCCACCACATATGTAATTCCAACGGGATCTTGTTTATAATAGCTTCGGATAAATTCTGACTCGTGCTCATTCTGCACATTTCTTAATGTGATTAATCAAAAAGCAAACTTTATTTGACCCAAAACAAAACTAACTATTTTCTTTTTTTTTTTAAATTTAAAACGAAAGACTCGGTTTTTCGAATGCGTCCTTTCAGCACTTTGGGGACGAAGATTTTAAGGCTTCGTAGGCTAACCGGTCAAAGCCTAAACATGACCAACGATAGCCGTTTACGCCAAGTCAGCCTTCCGGCGTCCCTTTCGGGAACATTCGGCTATTTTTGACAAAAGCAGCATCACCTGACTTATTTATGACGAAAGTATTAACCTTGATATTTTTTGCGACTTTTACAAAAAAGGGAAAGTTGGACCCGATGAGGTTTGCCTACGTATCACACACCCTGTGAGAATCAAACTAGCGTAGTTCGGTGGGGATAAGACGAACTTTTTTTTTTTTTTTTGAAAACAAGCTTTTTATTTTTCTTTTCAACAACGTATTTTCCGACCAAATAATTTGAAAATAAGAAGAACAAAATGAAGACCCTTTTTTCTTTTTTTTTCTATTTTAAAATGATAAAATATTTTTTTTCAATTTTCTCAAAATTTTGGCAGAGTTCCGACAGTATTTGGGCACCGATATGCTATTAACTCTCTATACTTCTATTTATCTTCTCTCTTTTTCCAATATTTAAAAGTTGGTCAGTATGCAAGTCTGAAGCAAATAAATGCGTAAAACAAACAGGATGCAGCAGGATGGTCTTTTTCATTTTAGGTTACTTGTCCTAGACGGACCCAACCCCTGTGTTGAGTCCCCTAAATCAAATGTAACGTGATGCAAATAAGCTTCCTACTAGGGATCCGGCATGAAGTCAAGTAATTCTAGGTTTAAAAACCTAGGCATGTGTTCTAGACCGTGTACCCGAGCGAACAACTCGAGTCGAGGAGGGGGCTACGTACCGGGGACCCGCGGGATCGTCCGGCTTTGTAACTTATCCGACCTCTTTCTTATTTCAAGATAAGACACTAACAGAATAGGGAGTCTCCACCAGTAAGCACATCCCCGAAGGTGAGAAGAGAAGGGTTTCGGCACAGTCTATATATACATTCCAAATAATATTAAAGCGGTAAACCATTTAGCACATTTAGCAGGAAAACATGTAGGAAAATCAGATAAAGCCGAACATAACAATTATTCTAAGCTCGAATTCTTAAACCCTGAATCGAAATTCTGGGTTTGTATCCCCAGCGGAGTCGCCAGAACTGTCACACCTCCATTTTACGCACCTTACCCCGAGGGATAAATGTGCGCGGGAGTTTTTCCATTTAAAGTGACATTATTCGAATTGGGATTATTTATTTATTTCAGAGTCACCACTTGGAAAAGGTTTGGATTTTGGTGTCCCAAGTCACCGGTTTATCTTGAATCCCAATTCAAGGAAAATATTCAACTTTCCAGATGAAGTCTGTGAACCAGAAATTCTAAGTAAAGAATTTTGTTGACCCGATGGAAGGTGTTAGGCACCCCCGAATCCCGTGGTTTTAGCACGGTCGCTTAAACTATTATAAACGGCTTAATATCTGATTTTAAAACATGTTATCCTATAGTGCAATTTGAAGACTATTTACCGCTTTATTATTATTTTTTAATGAGAATTGCGACGTCGTGAAAACACATCTCGAACCACGTCACATCAATGTACCCGTGGATATTGATATATTTCGACTTCGTCGAGATTTGGATTTAGGTCACATAAATGTGCACCCGAATTTAATAAAGTGAATTATTAAAAGGCGCGCCTAAAGATGCTAGCGCGTTATTATTTTTTGGGAAAGGCCGTGAAATTCGCTAAACGACTCACCCCGAAGTCTAGGTATTTTTAGTTAAACATTGAATGAGGGCCCCGCAATTCTTATTTTTATTTGGCGAGGCTCGTCTCATAATTTTATTTTGAGGGCAAATCCTAAAGTGGCTATAATTTTTTATTTATTTGTATCTAAAGTAAAAGAAGAAATCCTAATTAATTTGTTACCGGATTAAAGCACACCGGAAGGAAAATTGCATTCAGATTTACTGCGAAAGAATGGCCTGCCACAAACCTTGGCTCCGGCCCAAAGTACATGAGCACATGAGACGAACCTGGGCCGCTTAATTGAGACATTGAGGCCTGCACTTTTGACAATGGGTTATTGAACCCCAAATCATGAAAAACAAACCGAACTTCACTTTGAATTGAATAAATACTCATGAGACTACTCCGGATTATTCAAGATGTTTAAACAAATGGTAATCAACGGGCCGATTCGGATTACTGACGCATTGATCAATGACATTCCAATTGAAAGCTCATATTATGTTATTCAACTAGCTACTGATGGATTCACAGGTATTGTCAAAGTGGACTGGAAATGCAATAATATAGACAACTAATTGTTTTAGATGAGTTTAAATGGACATTACTAAATTAAAGCTAACAACTCAGTTTCTATTTTTTTTAAGGGGTTATCACGTGGTTTCGAGTTACAGTGAACTAAATCACTATCATGGAATGAACAAACTTAAACTCGAACTTAATCCGCTCAGATCAGTTCAACACAGTCCTAGTACAGCATGTCCCTATTATAAGAATCCAATCTTTGTTTCGTAAACTATAACTATTATCCGCTATACAGTCCAATTTCCAGTCCAGTTTTCAGGAAGCTTACATTAATCGGAAATAGTTCTAATTAAGCAATCCCCTGTCTACCACAACTCGAACCAATCAAAACTAACCCACTAGTCGTCAATTGGTTGATTGAAACCACAAGCAAAAACTATTAAAAGAGGAATGCAGCAACAGAAGTTTGGTCCATGCTTCATTTCATTTCAATGCCTGGATAATACAAAATGTGTACCTGGAAATGTTTAAAATGGAAGAAGAAGTCAGCAGCAACAATATAGCAGTAGTAGCACAGCAAAGCAATCAGCAAAGATTTGGAGTTTCAAACAACCATCAACACACCCCAGTGATTCCAGAAGTACTTTAAAACCAAGCAGGACCAATCAGATCAACCCAAGACAAGTTCAAACAAACCCAATCGAACTCCAAGATGAACCCAGAAACATTTACCCCTTCAATAAACCAGACTTCAATCTAAATAAACCAAATTCACTTCACATTTAGCCACAGTAAACTTGAACCAGTTATATCTAATACTCATGTAACTCAAGTTGCTTTTAAACCTTAATGTCAAGACAGAAATAGAGAAACTCTAGTTACTTTGGGTTCAAAGTAAGCTAAAGTGTTGAATTAAAGGCTGGAACTTGAAAGTAAACTGAAGGAAAGCAATGTAACAGTATGTTTTTTAGGCTCAAACTTTTAGTGTATTTCGCTATACTCTCTATACTCTCAAAGGAATCTCGCTTTTTTTTTATCCCCCAGAAGCTCTCTATTTATATCCTTTCTAATTCTTTTCTCCTGATTTTAGGCAACTAGTGGACAATTAACTAAATTATTTTAGGCCTTAAAATCAGAAAGTGTTGTCTCCACTACTAGTATCTTTTAACTATTTAATCCCACTTAACATTGTCTTTTAACTTATCCAACTCCACTAACCTTTGTCTCTATTTAATCCTTTTAGCAGCCCCCTTTTCAAATCCAAATTAATCCCTGAATTATCCCTGAAATCCCCAGTTATTCACTGTCCTACCCTATCAGCTATAGCCAATGCTCTTAAGGGGGAGACCTAACACTTAACAGACTAAGGCTCAAAGGTGATCTCAGGTTCAATTCCTATCAGACCCTAAACCTGTTATTTAACTTAGCAAACTCAAACGAACATTGAACTTAAACTAGATCAAACAATGTTACAACAAATGAAAGATTCAATGATTCAGGGGGATCAATTAACACAAATCCACATTAAACGTAAACATGAGCAAAGAACACTGGTATACTAAACTTAAAGGATAGACAACAAAGATAGAAACAAACATTCATGATAAAACAAACAAACAGGTGATCTGGGCCATACAGTTTGACACAATTGGGAGGGGTACAGGGGATTCGAGTGGTCTTGAACAAGACATGGGCTATCAGGAAACTAACTAATCGACGAAGCTATTAAAAATCGATTCAACAATTATAACAGTGACAATCGGCAACAAACAGAAACTATGATGAAACGGGACCAAATAAAAAGGTCTGATGAGAATGAGAAAAATATTGGACAAAACGAATTACAGCGAAAACTGAACAGGTAAACAACAACAAAAAATGGAAAAAGGGAAAATAAAGAAATACCTCGGAATCAAACCAAATGGACTCCTCTCTCATCGACTTTGACTCAAATTTTTTGAGGTCAAATGGACCTTAATCGAGTGTTCTTGATTAAGAACACTCGATTAAGGTCGATTAATGACCTTAAATTCCCCTAATCTCGGACAGGCTCCAGCTCTTGGCTTCTAGGGTTCTGTTTTGTTTGATTTGGGATTCGAACAGTTCCAACGATATTCGAACGAAACCACTGGTGGTTTAGGAAGGAAGGAGGTCAGGAGGTGGACTGGTGTGACTTTGGGGTCAAGTGGACAGGCTAGGGCTTGGGACGGGGATCTTCGATCGAAGATTCGAGAAGATCGGTGATGATTCGAAGGATAAGGGGTAGGGATTTGTGTTGAGGGTGGTATGGAGGTTCACTGGTGTTATTTTTGTGGTCACCGGACCTCAGGCCACCGAGTTTTCAGGCGAAAGGGCGGGGTGGCGTCTAAGGTTTTGGAACAGGGCTGGTCTCTGTGAAAGAGACGAAGGGATGGGGGTAATGGACTGGGGGTGGGGTAAGGGATTAGCCTTATATAGTAGGTGGGAAAAATGATCCTGGCCGTTTGATCAACCGAGATCAACGGCCAGGATTGATCACTGGAAAGGGAACGGTGTCGTTTGGTCGAGCTTTGAGATCGAGTGAGAACGGGTCAGGTGGATACGGGGTATGGGTTAATGATCTTGGCCGTTGGATTGATTTAATCCAACGGCATTGATTGAAATAGACAAAACGACGTCGTTTGGAACTTCTGAGAAGCCTGGCCAATTGGACCGGGTTAGGCAAATGTTTTGGACCTGGATTTAGTCAAATTTGGACAGCCCAGTCCAGTTTTTTTCTTTATTTTCATTTCCTTAATTTCTAATTAATAAAACCAAAATTCTAACTTAAATGATAAAATCAAAAAATTAACAAAAATGCTAATTAACTCATAATAACAATTATCACACAATATTAAACCCCAATTAAAAGTAAACTCACACAATTTGGACATTAAATGCCGAAAATGCAAAGTACATTATTTTTGTATTTTTTCATTTTTGTAAAGAACACTTAATTACTCCTAATTGTATAATTAAATCCTAAATGCAAATGCGACATATTTTTTTGTATTTTCACTGATTTAAACAAATAAACACGCACACACAAACGCAAACAATAAGAGAAAAATAACGCAAAATTCACAAAAATTGCAAACAACACAAAATTATTTTATTTTGAATTTTTTGGGAGTAATTCTCGTATAGGGCAAAATCACATGCTCACACCAGTATTTCACCTTGGGGCGCGCCAGTGTTATTTGTCAAGAAGAAGGACGGATCGATGAGGATATGCATAGATTACCGGTAATTAAACAAGGTAACAATTAAGAATAAGTATCCATTACCGATGATTGATGATTTGTTCGACCAGCTTCAGGGTGCCAGGGTATTTTCCAAGAGTGACTTGAGATCTGGCTACCATCAGTGAGGATTAGGGCTTCCGACGTCCCTAAGACAGCTTTCCACGCTCGGTATGGGCATTATGAGTTCTTGGTCATGGCAATTGGGTTGACCAATGCCCCAACAACATTTATGGAGTTGATGAACCGAGTGTTCAGGCCATATTTGGACATGTTCGTGATAGTCTTTATTGATGATATTTTGGTGTACTCCCGCAGCCAGGAGGAGCACAAGCAGCAGCTTAGTGTGGTTCTTCAGACTCTGAGGGATAGTCAGTGTTATATGCCAAGTTCTCCAAGTGTGAGTTCTGGCTGAGTTTAGTAGCATTTCTGGGTCATGTTGTATTAGCGTAGGGTATTCAGGTGAACCCGTAGAAGATTGAGGCAGTCAAGAACTGGCCTAGACCAGCATCAGCTACAGAGATTCGGAGTTTCTTGGGATTGGCAAGCTATTACCGTCGGTTTGTGAAGGGGTTTTCATCTATTGCAACCCCGATGGCCAAGTTGACCTAGAAGGGTGTCTAGTTCAGATGGTTGGACGAGTGTGAGGCGAGCTTTCAGAAGCTCAAGACAGCTTTGACTACGGCACCGGTGTCGGTTTTGCCCATAGGAACTGAGCCTTATACCATTTATTGTGATGCCTCCCATATTAGGCTTGGTGTAGTGTTGATGCAGGATGACAAGGTTATTGCTTATGCTTGGAGGCAGTTGAAGATGCATGAGAAGAACTATCCAGCGCATGATTTAGAGTTGGCAGTTATTGTTCACGCCTTGAAGATTTGGAGGCACTATTTGTATGACGTGGCATGTGAGGTGTTCACTGACCACAAGAGTCTTCAGTACTTGTTCAAGCAAAAGGAGTTGAATTTGAGGCAGAGGAGGTGGTTGGAGTTGTTGAAGGATTATAATGTCACCATTTTATATCATTCGAGGAAAGCCAATGTGGTGGCTGATGCTTTGAGTAGGAAGTCAGCCAGTATGGGCAGTCTTGCTTATGTTCCAGTCAGTCAGAGGCCGCTTGCTTTGGATATTTAGGCCTTAGCCAATCAGTATGTGAGACTGGATGTTTCTGAGCCCGGTCGTATGTTGGTTTGCACGGTCACTTGTTCTTTATTATTTTAGTGTATCCGTGATCGGCAGTTTGATAACCCCCATTTATGTCTCCTTAGAGAGACGGTTCAGCGCGGAGGCACCAGGCATGTTACTTTAGATGCGGTGGAGTTTTGAGATTGCAGGGGAGAGTTTGTGTGCCCAATGTGGATGGACTTCGAGAGTTGATTTTAGAGGAGGTCGATAGTTCCCGGTACTCTGTTCATCCAGGCACTGCGAAGATGTATCAACATTTTCGGTAGCATTATTGGTGGCATGGAATAAAGAAGGATATTGTAGCATATGTGGCTCGTTGTTTGAACTATCAGTAGGTTAAGTACGAGCATCAAAGACCTGGTGGTTTGTTTCAGAGGATTGAGCTTCCCGAGTGGAAGTGGGAGTGGATTACTATAGACTTCGTTATCGAACTTCCGTTGACTCTGAAGAAGTTCGATGTGGTTTGGGTCATTGTGGATAGGCTGACCAAGTCAGCACATTTCATTCCTCTGGCAGTCTCCTATTCATCCGAGAGGTTAGCTGAGATTTATATCCGGGAGATCGTTCGCCTTCATGGTGTGCCGGCATCCATCATTTCTGAACGGGGTATGCAGTTTACCTCGCACTTTTGGAGAGCAATTCAGCAAGAGCTGGGCACACAGGTCGAGTTAAGCACATCATTTCATCCCTAGGCGGACGGTCAGTCCGAGCGGACTATTCAGATTTTGGAGGATATGCTTCGGGCTTGTGTTATTGACTTTGGAGGTTTGTGGGATCGGTTCTTGCCTTTAGCGGAGTTTTCCTACAACTACAACTAGTAGTCGAGCATCCAGATGGATCCTTATGAGTCTTTATATGGTAGGCAGTGTCGGTCTCCGATTGAATGGTTTGAGTAGGGAGAGGCTCGGTTGATAGGTACGAATTTGGTTCAGGATGCCTTGGACAAGGTCAAGATAATTCAAGATAGGCTTCGTTCAGCTCAGTCCAGGCAAAAGAGCTATGCAGATCGTAAGGTTCAAGATGTAGCTTTCATGGTTGGTGAGCGGGTATTGCTCCGAGTGTCGCCTCTGAAGGGCGTGATGAGATTTGGGAAGAAGGGCAAGCTTAGCCCTAAGTTCATTGGTCCATTTGAGATCCTTGATCGAGTGGGAGAGGTGGCTTACAGACTTGCATAGCCGCCTAGCTTATCAGTCGTGCATCTAGTTTTTCATGTATCCATGTTTCGGAGGTATCACGGCGATCCAGCCCATGTGTTGGATTTCAGCACTGTCCAGTTTGACCATGACTTGTCTTATGATAAGGAGCCGGTAGCTATTCTAGACTGGCAGGTTCGTCAACTGAGATCCAAGAGTTTTCCTTCTGTTCATGTTCAGTGGAGAGGTCATCCCCCTAAGGCATCAACCTGGGAGTCCGAGTTTGATATGCGGAGTCGTTATCCTCATCTTTTCCCCGACTCAGGTACTTCTTTTTTTTATCCGTTCGAGGATGAACACTTGTTTTAGAGGTGGAGAATGTGACGACCCAAAGGGTCATCACTTGTTTCTTTACTCTTTCTATGCTTCCGAGGCCTTGAAAACCTCATTTAGGGTTGCCTAGATTTGCGTGCGCAGTCCGAGCACATAGCCGGAAAGCTTAAATATGAATTCTGTGTGAAAACTCTAAATTTTGATACTAATATGAATAAATTTGACTTTGGTCAATATTTTGGGTAAACGGACCCGGACCCGTGATTTGACGATCTCGAAGGGTCCGTAGAAAAATATAGGACTCAAGCGTTTGCCCGGAATCGAATTTCGAGGTTCCGAGCTCGAGGAATGAATTTTTGAGTAAAATTATTTTTCTGAAATTATTAAGGAAATTGGAAATGAAGTTTGATTAGAAGACTATGGTATCGGGTCCGTATTTTGGTTCCACTGCCCGGTACAAGTCTTATATATGGTTTAAGAGCTTCGTATGAAATTTGGTTGAAAACAGACGTCGTTTGACGTGTTTCAGACTAAAAATGGAATTTTGATGTTATATGAAAACTTGGAAGAAATTATGAATTTTTAGGTTGAATTCAATGTATATGATATTATTTTGGAGATTTGATCGCGTGGATAAGTCCGTAGGATATTTTTGAGGTTGTGTGAATATTTGGTTTAGAGCCCCGAGGGCTCGGGTGAGTTTTGGATAGGCGTCAGAGTGCATTTTGAACTATGAAAATTTTTTGGTATTTCTAACATGCGAAGCCTGGCTCGCAAATGCGAGCTCGCAAATGCAAAGAATTATTCGCAAATGCGAAGGCAGTCACTTTGCTCAGGGATCGCAAATGCGATCATTGTATCGCAAATGCAAAAGCTGGACTCTCGCAAATGCGACATTTATATTCGCAAATGCGAAGTCCCCAGTTGTGCCCATGGTTTGCAAATGCGAACTATTGTTCGCAATTCCCACAAATGGTCGGGGTTCGCAATTGCGAACCCCAGTTCGCAATTCCCATATTTGCAGCCCAACAATTTTTATACTTAGTCGTTTTTGAGTCATTTTTCACCCCATTTTCAAAACACAACTCCTTTCGGCGATTTTTCAAGAACAAGTTTCATTCCAAATCTTGTAAGTCAATTTTTACTTAATTTCTTCAATAATTAACATTATTTGACATGTTGTCCACTTAAAATCAGTGATTTTCATGGGTGAAATTGCGGGTTTGGGTAGAACCTAGGTTTTTAACAATTGGGGATTTGGACCTCAATTTGAGGTCCGATTTCAAAACAAATTACATATTTGAGTTTGTAGGAGAACAGGTAACGGGGTTTTGGTACGAACCTCGGGTTTTGACCACGTGGGTTTGGGGGCGATTTTGGAATTTTTTGGAAAAACTTGGGGAAATTCATTTTTATGCATTCAAATTGATTCATTTAGTGTTTATTAAAGTAATTGAGCAATTTGTGACTAGATTCGAGTGGATAAGAGGTGGAATCGCGGGGTAAAGCGATAGTTGAGGTTTGAGTAGAATTCAAGGCATCGAGGTAAGTGTTTGGTTTAACCCTAGCTTGAGGGAATAGGAGTTGAGTTTTGTTTGCTACTTGTTAATTGATCGAGTACGATGTATAGGCATGGTGACGAGTATCTATACATTGGTGTCTAGCATGACCGTGAGTCCTTATTTGCGGAGTTGGTTGCTGTTATGCCTTCCATGTTTAATTGATGACTTCTATATGTTGTAAAGGCCTTGTGATAGAAATTGTGATCTTGGAACTTCATGGAGTATTGGCTCGGTTTAGAAATATAAATTGTGAAGGTATATGAGATAAGTAACTCCGTGGAGCTTGGCTCAAGTGATAATGTGAACCATGAGATGAAGACGAAAGAAAGAGAAGAGTTAATGATTTATTCCCTTGCCGGGACATTATTTGTTTGATTGTGTACCCTTGCCGGGACTTCCATTCTTGTTTAATTATTCCCTTGCCCTTGTTTTTGATTGTTTATTGGGTGAGGAAGAGTGTCAAAGCACGATGGGTGATGCCGTACATTGAATGATAATTGTGGATCCGGTTGTGCGCCGCAACGGTGTTAAATGATATGGATCGGGTTGCACACCGCAACAATGATATATATGGACCGGGTTGCATGCCGCAACAATGATATATATGGATCAGGTTGTGTGAGCACGTAATTTTAGCTTCACATGAATTATTCCCACAAAATTGAAACAAAAATGTTAGTTTTATTGTATGTAATTTTGCGAATTTTCGTGATATTTTTAGTAATTGTTAGCATTTGTGTGTGCGTGTTTGTTGTTTAAATTAATAGAAAAATACAAAGAATATGTTGCAATTGTGTTCACAATTTAAATCAACATTTTGGAATTAATCAATAATTAATTTCTTTACAAAAAGAATAAAAATCATAAAAATATGTATTTTTGCATTATTAGTGTTAATGTCAAAATTGTGTGATTATTTTATTTTTAGTATTTAATTACTTGTGATAAATATTATTTAAAGTGAATTAGTATTTTTAAGTCAATTTTGGTTTTTATTAATTTAAGTTAGAATTTTAGTTTTAATTTTGAAATTGATTTAGGAGTAAAATGAAAGAAAATTAATAAAAAGAGAAAGGAATTAAAATTGGGCCGAAAATCCCCTGGTCCAATTGATTTTGGCAAAAACCCGTCCGGTCCAGCCCAGACCCGCCCTTCTACCCGGTCCGTCTCCATACTCCATCAAAATGACGTCGCTTGGGTCCAATTGATCCAAGCCATTGGATCAATTCAATCCAATGGTCGAGCTCCCACCCCATTACCCATTAATCTGACCCGACCCGTTCAAACAAGACCGACCCAGCCACTGGAGTGTCTAAACGACACCATTCTTTTTAAATGGTTAATCTAGGTTGTTGATCTAACGGCCTAGATTCGTTCACCCCTCCCGTATATATCTCTCCAAATAGACCCCCGCCCACTTTGAACCCCCCCCC
>MU776415.1:6262-17737 GCA_026770625.1 Nicotiana glauca
AACGCTAACGTTAACATCAAAATCCTCAATTATGATCAAATCAAAGCCCAAATTTCTTAAAAACTTCCGAATTGCATATTCGATCAAAAACCCGACCTAAACACCTCCGAATGACCTGAAACTTTGCACGCATATCCAAAATCACCTAACGGAGCTACTGCAACTCTCAGAATTCCATTCCGACTTCCGGATCAAAATCTCACCTATCAACCGAATTCTGCCAAAATTCCAACTTCGCCAATTCGAGCCTATTTCTACACCGGACTTCCAAATTCCATTTCGATCGCTCCCCTAAGTCATAAATCACCTCCCAAAACTAACTGAACCACTGGAATTCGCATCCGAGCCCTCTAACCACATAGTCAACTTTCGGTTGACTCTTCTGAAACAAACTCCCTTCTAAGAGGCTATATGCCTTATTTTCTACCAGAACCAATTCAATTACACCCGATAGGCTCTAATACTGATATAGAAACATGAAGCAACACAATAAAGGGAAAACGGGGCGGTGACTCACATGACGACGGGTTGGGTCGTCACAGTTGGGTAATTTTTGAAATTGGGTAGTATAATTGGGGGTTAGATTGGGGCTGGAATTGGGCTAAAATTGAAATTAAAAAGGGCTACAATTTAAATAGCTAATTTTTTCCAATTTTAATTTTTATAAAATAGTAAATGACGTTCAAAAATCAAATTAAAATACTGAGTTAATAAGCAATGCATAAGTACTAATTTAAAAATATTAGGAATGATTTTTTGATTACAAATGCTATTAAATCGAGAAATAGGCTAAAATTGCAATTTCATGCAGTTTTAATTTAAAAATATCAAACGGACTTGTAAAATCATGTAAAAATTATGTAAATTATATTTTTGTATAAATATGAGAATAAAATAAATTATTCACCAAAATGACAAGTTTTGAGAATAATTATTGGATTTTATAGTGCAAAACAGGCTATAAATTGGTTTTAAAAATCCTTAAAAATGTGGAAAAATACCAAAATCTTTGTGGATGTTTATACATGCATATACATGCTAATTTGAAAGTATTTTGAGTATAAAAATATATAGAAAAAAATTGGGTATCAACACCTGTGCTTTCAAATTATGCATTTGAGGAACTCATATTCCTAAAAGCTTTTTAATTTTCCTGAAGGCAAGCCACTACCAGCAATAGAGAATAGAAATAAGCAAATGCAATTAATCTTTGTTAGTCATGGATGTAATCAATGAACTCATTCCAATCATAAATTATAATTACAAAAGACCAATTTCTTACATGTCGTATGCTGTTGTGGTAGATTTCAACAAAATCCTCCACCAGTCCGACACCATTTTTTGCCTAATTGGTAGGGAAAATCACCCTTTCCTCTAATCTTTTCTAGACGCCTACCCCATGAGATGCGGTGCAGGATAAAGCATAACTCAAACAAGCGAAAAAAGAAAAGGTAGTCAGTATCACATTAAATAGAATCGAAAAAGTTAAATACAGAAATTGCTACATTGACAAACCTAAATTCACAAAAAATAGCCACATGCATGTTATGTTTGAGCAAAGAGAAGTTTTAGGAAAATATATCTCGCCGGTTGATGCATTTTTCCCACACAAAAAAGGACTTCCCCTCCCTTTTCTTGACTGTAATATTTGAATTTATATGCTATGCTTCTGTAAATCCAAAAAATCCTCTTGGACTTTCATATAGCCGAAAAGACGCTGCTAACTTGACAAAATAACACAGAGCAAAGAATCAAATGGACAAACACCCATTAGAAGAGAAAGAGAAGCAAAATGGAGAGAGAAATCACCAGAGAAAAATGCTTTCAGATTACAGAGGAGAAGAAGAGCAAGTTGGGTGTTGTTTCATAATGGACACGCGTAATACTGTAGAGGAAAACACATGAGCCTTTTTAAGTTATTAATTTACCATTTTACCCTTCATCGTACCAGCTACTTTTACTTATTATATAGTAGCCTTTTTAAGTTATTAATTTACCGTTTTACCCTTCGTCGTACCAGCTACTTAAATTTCTTATTCTGGATCGGGCTGCATACCACAGTAGGCCTTATATGCTTTATATTAGCGCTTGGGCAGGATCCGCCCCTCCAGAGTCTGGCATACCAGCAGTGAGCACATGCACAGTGATATAAACACGTGCTTTGGTGAGGGTCATTGATACCATGCACCCGTACAATGTTGAGTAATATTGTGTGATGAGTGGGTATTTGAGATAGACAAATGGAGTACTCTGAGAGTGTGAGTACCTGAAATTATTATTGTGATACCTTACATTTGGCATTTAGGCATAAAGATGTACTATTCCTCATGCTAGCTATACTTGACCTGATATTATCAATGTTGGTCTTTAATTGTGAACTTGAAAGCATGTCTAAATTCTGTACCATGAACGAGCTGAATATGGAAGTTTATCTGAGTTATTTACTGCCATTGTCATTATCTTACATGTGTTGTCATTATATTGGTCCTGATTGTATCCTTCTAAGCTCGTCACTTCTTTAAGCCTAAGGTTAGTCCTATTACTTATTGTACGGTAGGTTGGGTACTCATATTGTACTCTATACTTTGTGTGCAGATCCAAGTACATTAGGACGCGGTGAATACTAGATCATTTCCAGTACTTGCTTGGTGACCTCAAGGTAGCTGCTATGACGTCCACAGACCTTGACTCTCTTTCCTTTTGTTATCTTCTGTACTGTTCCTTTTCTCAGATAGTTGTACTAGAGTTTTGATTTATGATGATACTTAGTAGTGCTAATGTACTTGTTGACACTAGATTTTAGGGTGGTTGTAGCAGCATTTCAGTTATTTATATTAGATATTTTATGAGATTTTTCATTTTTTTATTTATTAAGACGTGATTTATTCAAATGATTAGTTGTTATGTGGTTGTCGGCTTTCCTACCAGGTGTGTTAGGTGCCATCACGATAGGTTGAGATTTTGGGTCGTGACATGGAATGAACTGTACACCAAAATGGTATATAGTATATCATTTTGATATACAATACAAATTCTTCTTCGTCAGTTCAACTCAATTTCAATCTAAATTTCAAAAATCTACTCCAGAATTTCCACCAAATTGGCTCAGACTTTAGCCACAACCTCCAATCAAATATTTCAAACTAAATAATTTTTGTTTAAAAAAAAAAATTTAAAATATGAGAACTCCATTGAAAAGTAAAAAAAAAAGAACTCAATGAAAATTTCAAAAATTCTAAAAGGACCAAATTGTAATAGTACACTGTTACTTTATACAGTATACTGTAGCAGTATATCGTTAGAATTAACTGTATTCTAAAATGTATAGTATATCATTTTGGTATACAATACAAATTCTTCTTCGCCAGTTCAACATAATTATACACTATTAAATAAAATATTATATACCACAATGGTATATAGTATGTTATCTGGTATACATTACAAATTAGTCTTCTTCGCTAGTTCAACTCAATTTCAATCTAAAGTTTAAAAGTCTACTCTAGAATTTCCACCAAGTTAACTCAATCTTTAACCATAACCTCCAATCAAATATTTCAAACTAAATATTTTGGCTTAAGAAAAAAATTTAAAAAAAATATGAGAACACCATTGAAAAGCTGAAAAATAACTCAATGAAAATTTCAAAAAAATTCAAAAAGGACCAAATTATAGTATTATAGGTATACTATTTTGGTATTCAACTCAAATTTGTATATGTCGCTCATTCAACTTAATTTCAACCTAAAATTCAAACATCTACTGCAAAATGTGCACCAAATTAACTCAAATTTTGACCGCAACGTACATTCAACATTTCAAACTAAATATTTTTTAAGGAAAAATTGAAATAACCATTGAAACATTGAAAAAGTTTCCAATGAAAATTTTCAATAAATTTAAAAGGGATCAAATTTTAACAATATACTATTACGCTGTATTGTATACTGTAATAGTATAATATTAAAATAAATTATATTTTATTAAATTAAATATTATATATCAAAATAGTATACGTATACTATTTTGGTGTACAATATAAATCTATCTTTTCCATTAGTTCAACTCAATTTCAATCCTACAACTCTACTACAAAATCTCCATCGGATTGGCTTAAACTTTATTCACAGCCTCTAATCAACATTTCAACCAAACCATAGGTAAAATCATATCAAAATAACAATAAATTCAACAAACAAATATATGAGTTTCAAGTTTAATGGTTCTTCAATGGTGCATTTGATTTTTTCTAATTATGGATCTTTAAGAACTGGCTTTATCCAGATCTTTCAAACAATTGTCCAAACAAACCTCACGCTTATGAGTTTCAAGCCTTAAAGTTGATGATCATGAAGAAAGTCATTCTAGAAACATTCAGGTGCGCTCCGACAAAGTTAAGTCGGTTAAAGAATTTGTGGCTGAAATTGAAAATATATTTGATAAGAGTGAAAAGGCTCTTATAGCAATTGTTAGAACCAAGTTATTTCAAAGATGAAATTATTCATATTTTACCCAAGACCTATCATGTCAAATCATCAAGAACAAAATACTAGAAGCGGAAGCGTACCTGAATCTAAAAAAATGGTGAAACTGGTCGTCATTGCAGTTAGTGGTCTTCCAAATTACGATGTACGAATTGCACATATGGCGTCTCACACTTTAATAATAATGGAATATTAGAATAGAACCCTACATCTGATTTGGGTACCATAACCCCATTTATAGGTACACACTGTTTACATAATTCTAATTTAGCCCATCACTAAATTAGAAATTACACCTGAATATCTACACAAAAGACCACATGCTTCAGGAGTCGTCTTATAAACCCATTTGACTTTAAAACTAAGAAAATCACTTTAATTTGGGTCAACCTTTTAACGATAGCAACCAACATACAATTATTCTAAATTTAAAATATATGTGTAAGTTCATAAACTCTTATAATCTTCTACTTGGACGACACACATATATATGTACATATATAACTTTATAATTGTAATTCACCTTATGAATTCAAAAATATTTGCTATCATAAACCAAAGTACCTTCGAACAATCACGTCCATCAATAATGCCAATATTGGACCACGACAACATTTATTATATTTATTGTAACTAAATATTCCTTGATCACATATACTAACATAACTAAATGACATAGATCAAGTATGGATGTGTCGCGTAAAAATTACATGCAAAGTGATCCGAGCATGCTTATTTCTAACTGGCCCAACTGAAAAAATAAGTCAGAGTGAAATTAAATTGAGTACTTTATGTAGAAATAACCTCAAATATCCTTAAACTGAAATCATAATCTAAAACTTTACACTAAAACCAAATTGTATTCATAAATAATATTTAATAGGTTACAAACTTCGATTTAAACTGAATATCCTCAAATGACATGACACACATACGAGCAATATGCTCATAAAACCTTGTATGGTAGTCCCTTAGTAAGTGAATCCACAACCGTGGAATTTGTACCAATATTCTCTATAAATACCTGTACACTCTAAACTCTTTTTTAATACACAGAAGCTTCATGTCAATGTGCTTTAAATTTTATCGAACTCCTGTTGTTATTAGAATACAAGGCTGCTAACTTATTGTCACAGAATAAGTTAAGTATTTTTTTAACTTTATTCATAAATTCGCAGCCGATGACAAAACTCTGCAATCGTATTCCATAATCAGATACCACATAATATGCTATAAACTTAACTACCCTGGTAAAAAGAGCTATGAATGTTCATATATCACTCTTCTTTATATAGCTCATCAACCAAGTATGTTTTATATTATATTGGCATCTAGCAAAGCCGGGATCTGAAAACCAGATTATTCTTAACTTTTCTGACTTTCTTTATGTGAGCATAAAAAGTGCACTTATTTTCCTGGAAGATCGAACCCTGAACAAACGGGGCATGAGACGAAATCTGCACTGGAAGTGCACTAAGAGATGGCTGACTCTGATGAGAGCCCTGATAACCCCGACCAGAAGATGACCCACGATACTATGAGCGAGCTGACTGATGAGGCCTGGAAGATCGACCTCTGCTCTGCTGAACCTGGCCCCTAGACGAAGCACCACTGAAGCTACCTGATCCTCGAGGCCTCTTGGCCTCCCTCTCCTCTCTCTCCTGACGGCGAGCCATCTTAATATCACGAGCAATATCCACTGCATCCTCAAAGGTATGGCTCATGATCCTCTCTCGAGTCATCAGAATACGGAAGGGATAAATGAGTCCGTCTACAAATCGCCTGATCCTCTCCTGATCAGTCGGAACCATCCATGGAGAATAACGAGCTAACTCTGAGAATCTCACCTCATACTGTGTCACAGACATATCTCCCTGACGAAGCCACTCAAACTGCCTACACAGCTCCTCTTTCTGCGACCGTGGTACCCATTTCTCCAGAAAGATAGTGGAGAATTCCTGCCATGACAATGGTGCTGCACCTGCCGGCCTACGCTGCTCATATGCCTCCCACCATGTAAAGGCTGCTCCTGAGAACTGAAAGGTGGTAAATGATACCCCGCTCGACTCTAAGATCCCTGCTGTCCGAAGCATAAGTCGACACTTGTCGAGAAAACCCCGGGCATCCTCGCCCGGAACACCGCTGAAAGTAGGATGTGAGAGCCTACTGAACCTCTTAAGATGACGCTGCTCATCGTCTGGCATAACTGGAACCATAACATCCTGAACCGGTGCAACCGGCTGAACTGGGGCAACTGGCTGAACCGGGGCAACCTGCTGAGCTGGTGGCGCCTCTGGTGTCTGCAAACCCTGTACTACCTGCTCAGGAGTGCGAGCTGCGGGGGTCTGATGACCACCCCCGGTCTGAGATGTAGCTACTACGGTAGTGGCCGAGACTGCCTGATCCAGGCCAGTGCAAACCGATAAAATCTAAGCTAGGGCCTCCTAAAGACTCGGAATCACAATAGGCTCAGCTGGTGCCTGAGCAGGTGCTGCTAGAGTCTCTACAGCTGGAGGTTGATCCTGAATGGGGGCAACTGGTAGGTCAAATGGTACTGCCCCTGCTGCTCTGCCTCGACCACGACCACGTCCACGGCCTCTAGTGGGTGGCAATGGTGGTCGCCCACCTCGTCCGGTAGTACGTGTTCTCGCCATCTGCGAGAGAATAGAGTACAGAAGTTTAGTTCTCGGATCAACAAAGTCGCACGACAAGAATTTCAATAATATGAAGTTTTTTCCTAAAGGTTCTGCAGCCTCCCGAGGATAAGTACAGATGTCTCCGTACCGATCTGCGAGACTCTACTAAACCGGCTCATGACTCGCGAGACCAAGTAACTTGGGCTCTGATATCAACTTGTCACGACCCAAACCCCGGTCGTGATGGCGCCCAACACCTTGTTAGGCAAGCCCGACCATTGAACATTTTCATTTCCAATTATTAAACTTAAAAATACCAATTTAGCATAAACTCTCGATTTGTTAATAATAAAAATAGTGCGGAAACCATAATAACAGTAATAACAGCCCAACAGATCTGGCATCGCAAGTTTGAGCCTCTAGATACAACTGATTAATATCCTATACAAAGGAAAAACTAGATACGGAAGTAAAGGAAAGGATAAGAGGAGAAATCAGGTCCTGCGAACACCGGCAGCTACCTCAATGACTCCGGTAGTGAACTGGGCAGCAACAGATAAGCTCAGCAAAGACTCCGGGATCCCTGTATCTACACACAAGGTGCAGGGAGTAAAGTGAGTACTCCAACTCAGTGAGTAATAGCAATAAATAACAACTGAAAATAAGAAAATCCTGCAAGGACACTACACAGTTCTATAACCAACAGTAAATGTAGTATATATCCGCTAATCAGGGAAATCTAGTAAAATCCTCTACGGTCCGACAATTTACTAACACTGCTGCGGCGCGCAACCCGATCCACACCTAATACTGCTGCGGCATGCAGCCCGATCCAATATAGTTTATATAATATTGCGGCGCGCAGCCCGATCCAATATAATATGTATATAATGCTGCGACGAGCAGCCCGATCCAATATAATAGTCGACTGCACTCACTGGGTATGTGTGCAGACTTCGAAGGGGCTCCTTCAGCCCAAGCGCTATAATACTGCGGCGTGCAGTCCGTTCCATATATATATATATACTACTGTGGCGTGCAGTCCGATCCAATACATACATATGTATATACTGCTGCGGCGTGCAGCCCGATCCGGTATATATATCAAATACCCTCACTATGGGGTCCTTGACCCCTCTCAGTCAATATAGAGTTGGCCTCACGGGCCCACTCAGCTAAGACAGGGTATTCAACCCTAGGTATTGCTCATTTAGAGTGCAAATTACTAATACCGATTCATATTACATTCTACAGTTAAAGACATGACTGAGAGTATGTGTTCAACAGGCAATGTGAGGTTAATTATCTCAACAGGCTCCCCTAAGGGTTTTACAGATCGACACAAGGCCCCAAACATGGCAACTAGCCCAAAATATACGGATATAAGTTCGGTCTCAATCAAAAGTACAGTAAGTCATCAATCGGGATGGACAAAGTCCGAGTCCCCAGCAGTAACATCACCACGCTCATCACACGGCATGTGTTTCATCTCAACATAGCACCGTATAGTGCAAATACGGGGTTTCAAACTCTCAGTACATCATTCATAACCATTACTCACCTCAAACCGGCCAAAATCCTAGCTCGCCTTGCGCTTTCCTTGCAAATTGACCTCCTCGAGTGTAGAATCTGACCAAAATCACAAGGAATAGGTTATAATAAGCTAATGGGACATAACCCAATTGAAAGAACTCGAAAAAGACCAAAAATACGAAATTGGCAAAACCCGAGCCCCGGGCCCGCTTCTCGAAAAATTATGAAATTCACATTTTCGAAATCCTCGTCTCACCACGAGTCCATGCATATAAAATTTATCAAAATCGGTGTTCAAATGCACCTTCAAATTCTAATTTTTCATTCCCAAAAGCCAAGCCCTAACTTCTTCAATTTTTACCCAATTTTCAGAGAATTAATGAATGATTCTTCAATTAAATGATGTATTTTGGTCACGAGACTTACCTCCAATCACTTCCCGTTGAAATCCCCTTCAAAATCTACCAACAAGCTCTCAAGGTGGTGTAAAAATGGTGGAAAAAGTGATGGGTTCGCGACTGAAATGTTATAAAATTCCCTTCTGGTCACCCAGTTTTCCTTCTACACGAACGCGTGGGTCCTCCCGCGTTCGCGATGACCAAAAATCCCTGGGCCCTCTTTTACTCTATGCGAACGCGTAGATTACCTCACGAACGCGATGCATCACAGTTCCAAACCTACGCGAACGCGTAGCATACCTCGCGAACGCGATGCATCACAGCTCCAAACTACGCGAACGCGATGAACAACTTCTGCCCCCTTCAATCTAACTCTACGCGTTCGCGACCCTTGACACGCGAACGCGAAGGCTTAAACTTGCCTGCACTGCTGTTGCATTTTCTGCAACACTTAAGTCCTAAAAATCCTTCCGTTGATCACCCGGAATCACCCCGAGGCCCTCGGGACCTAGACCAAAAACACCAACCTGCTCCGAAACATCATACAAACTTGTTCCAATCATAAAAACACATACAACAATACAAGAATCATCAAATTACCACGGATTCAAGCCTAAATTTATCTAAAACTTCCGAAACTCACACTCGATCGAAAACCCGACCAAACGACGTCCGAATAACCTGAAAATTTGCAGGCATATCCAAAATCACCTAACGAAGCTACTGCAACTCTCGGAATTCCATTCCGACCCTCGGATCAAAATCTCACCTATCAACCGGAATCCGCCAAAATTCAAACTTCGCCAATTCAAGCCTAATTCCACACCGGACCTCCAAATTCAATTCCGATCGCTCTCCTAAGTCACAAATCCTCCCCCGAAGCTAACCGAACCATCGGAACTCACATCCGAGCCCTCTAACTATATAGTCAACTTCTGTTTGACTTTTCCAAAACAAGCTTCCTTCTAAGAGGCTAAGTGCCTCATTTCCAACTAAAACCAATCTGACTCTACCCGATCAACTCAAATATTGATATTAAATCATAGAGAAACATAATATGGGGGAAATGGGGCGGTAAATCACGTGACAACGGGCCGGGTCGTCACATCCTCCCCAACTAAAATAAACGCTCGTCCTCGAGCGGGTCAAGAAACATACCTGGAGTCTCAAATAGGTGGGGATATCTACTCTGCATCTCCTGCTCGGTCTCCCATGTAGCCTCCTCCACGGGCCGACCTCTCCACTGCACCTTCACTGAAGCAATATCCTTGGACCTCAACTTTTGAACCTGTCGACCCAAAATAGCTACCGGCTCCACATCATATGACAAATCATCGCCCAACTGAACCGTGTTGAAGTCCAACACGTGAGACGGGTCCCCTACATACTTCCGGAGCATAGATACATGGAATACCGGATGTACACTAGACAAACTGGGTGGCAAAGCAAGCTCATATGCCACCTCTCCAATCCTCTTGAGTATCTCAAAAGGGCCAATGAACCTCGGACTCAGCTTCCCTTTCTTCCCGAACCGCATAACACCCTTCATGGGCGAAACCTTCAACAAGACCTTCTCGCCTACCATATATGAAACNTGAGATCTACACCGCCTATCATACAACGCCTCATACGGGGCCATCTGAATGCTCGACTGATAACTGTTGTTGTAGGCAAACTCTGCAAGCGGCAAAAACTCATCCCATGAACCTCCAAAGTCAATAACATAGGTACGCAACATATCCTCCAAGATCTGAATTGTGCGCTCGGACTACCCGTCCGTCCGAGGATGGAATGTTGTGCTCAACTCCACCTGCGTACCCAGCTCCCGCAGAAATAACCTCCAGAACTGAGAAGTGAACTGAGTACCTCTGTCAGAGATAATAGACACTGGGACCCCATGTAACCTGACAATCTCCCGAATAAAGATCCCTGCCAACCGCTCCGATGAGTAAGTAGTACATACTGGAATGAAGTGTGCGAACTTGGTCAGCCGATCCACAATCACCCAAACTGAATCAAACTTCCTCGAAGTCCGAGGGAGACCACTCACGAAATCCATAGTAACCCGCTCCCATTTCCACTCGGGAATAACCATATGCTGAAGAACACTGCCCGGTCTCTGATGCTCGTACTTGACCTGCTGATATTTGAAACATCGGGCTACATAACTCACAATATCCTTCTTCATCCTCCTCCACCAGTAATGCTTTCTCAAGTCCTGATACATCTTCGCGGCACCCGGATGGATGGAGTACCGCGAGCTGTGAGCCTCCTCTAGTATCAACTCTCGAAGTCCATCTATATTGGGCACGCAAATCCGGCCCTGCATCCTCAACACACCATCACTATCAATAGTCACATCCCGGGCATCATCGTGCTGAACCCTGTCCTTGAGGACAAGCAAATGTGGATCATCATACTGAC
>MU776415.1:62913-93101 GCA_026770625.1 Nicotiana glauca
CTAATTTGTTATCTAGAGTTTTGATAGAACCTTTTGTAGGATAAATTCTTGTTATGTTTTTATATAATTGAGCCATAGCTTTTCTCTATTTGTTCAACTACGTTTATATTTTGGTTAATTGAAGAGCTCTCAATTAGTTGTGCCTATAACTCGGGAGAGAGTGCATATTTAGGTAATTGTTGAACAACACCACTCCCAGAGTATATGAGGGACAATAACCAAGGGTTTAAAGGCGGGATTAGGGATAACGAAGCCTTGGGTGCGATCTTAAGTGAGCTGTATTAAAAGCCAGCTAGTGTAGCTCGGGAGAGTGCGTCTAATAAATTATCGTAATTACTCGGGAGATATTTACGGTAATAAGAGTGCTCATGATTGGTAGAGAATACTTAGGCGAAATTATAGAAGACATAGCGGGAAGGATTCTGACAATTGGGGAAATCATAACTCTAGACCTCCTTAATCTTGTCTCTAACCCTTGTATCGTTAGTTGTTAATTTACTATTTTAATTTGTTAATTAATTATTTAAATACAAGAATCTTAATATCTATAAGTTAGGAATTGTCCAAGCTTGTCTTCTTGGTGATAGAGAACAGCTATAGTTAAACCTTAGTTCTTTGTGGGATTCGACTCCGGACTTGTAAACTGATGCAATTGAAGTTCAGCCCTGCTTTTGGAGCTAGTACCTCAGGCTTTAGAGGGTGTTCCTAGCCGTTAGAGTTAGTTAGTAGCGGGTTTTTAAGAGTTATGAGAGTGGACAGTTTAGTCCCTCTATAGTTTTTATATTAAGTTTTCTTATTTGTAATTAGACCCATAGGATTATCACAATCAAACACTTTAGATCCCTGTCAGAATCAGTTACAAGGTTTGTCCTCTAGTGTGTAGGTGTTCCCTATATGTAGTGGCATTGCCATTTTCAGAGGAGGACCTTGAAAAATCAGAATTTTCCTTTTGCCTTAGCTAATTTTCTTCTTCTTTTTGTTTTTCTTTTACTGTCAATTGCTGCCGCCATCAGTGGTATCAGAGCAGCTCCTTGGCTCTGTGGAAATCATGATAGGAGAGTCGACTGAGCTCAGAGAAATGATACATAAAATGGTTGCGGATATATCGAGCTTCACAGCTCGCCAAGACCAACTTGAAGCCTTCCAAGTGTAGTCTTGCAAGAATCAAAGAGGAGGCTGTGGGGGAACTAAGAGAGGTGCTCAATGAGATCGTGCACCATGGAAGAAGACTGGAAAGAGGGAAGGAGCCAGAATCGAGGGTTGGTGAGCTTTACTCTCCTAGTGATTTTCCTCTTAGTTTGGGTGAAATGGCAGCACTTACTCCTGTGGGAAGTAATGGTTCGTCTATGCCAAACACTTTAATGGTGGGGGGGAGTCAAACTTCAAATGTGGTAACACCTGTTCAAAACCTTGTTGTGCGGGTAAATTGGACTGCCCATGGACCTAGCAACCAAGCCACCATGAACCCTAACCTACAGAATCCCAATTTACCAGTAAGATCTCCATTTGTTATGCATTCAACACAAGGACTTTCAGGCCCTCATTCACCTCAACCTAGGCCCTTTCCTGGCCAACCCCACCTCCCCATTGAACCAAGCAAGACTTCCTATGCTCAGCCTCATCACTATGTCCAAACATCTAATCGAGCTCCATACCCCTATAACTTTTATAACCAACCATCACCATACCCTACAGCATACCAAGTCCCCACCTTCCATGTGAACCCACCTATATACCACCAAATCCCTTATGAACCACCCCCAGTCCTTCACCAAAACACAAAGAGAAATACATCTTAGCAAGGTGCAGTCCCTCAACCAAACCCTGCTATACCAAACCTTCCTTTTACCAAGTATGCCAAGGTAGAATTCCCGAGATTTAATAGTGAGGATCTAAGGACATGATTGTATAAGGTGGAGCAGTTCTTTTCTGAAGAAGATGTCTCCATACAGCAAAAGCTGAAACTGGTGTCTATGTACTTGGAGGGTGATGCCTTATAGTGGCATTTTGGATACATGAGGAGTAGAGGGCAGATGCCCCTTCCCACTTGGGATGAGTACATATGGGCACTATGTGATAGCTTTGGGGCAGAATACACTGACCACATGACTGAGATAATGAATGTGAAGCATACTGGCACTGTGAAGGAGTATCAGCAAGCCTTTAACAGTGTGATGAACAGGCTGGATATAGCAACAGGACATGCAATTAGCATTTTCCTTAACAATCTAAAACCAGAACTTGGCAATGTTGTTAGAGTTGGAAACCCTAGCACCTTACCCCAGGCTTACTACTTAGCCAGGTTGCAGGAAGCTAGCTTTGCAGCCCAGAGCAGAGCAATCAGGAGTTTAAATTCAGCCACTTCTTTGAGTAGAGGACCTAGTGGAAACAGTCCTAGCCCTTGGCAAAAAGATAACTCAGTAGGGATCAAGAGGCAGCCTGTTGCTAAGATAGATAATGGCAGAAGAAGGAGATTGACTCCTGCAGAGATGGATGAGAAAAGGGCAAGGGGTCTATGCTTCTTCTGTGATGAGAAGTTTACTCATGGCCGCAAGTGTAAGGCTAAGAGACATATCTACTCCCTGGAACTAGGACCCATAGAAGAATTGGAAGAAATAGGAGAGGAAGAGGAGGAATCCTTAGAGCCTACAGAAGAACAAGAAGGGAAGGAACAGGAGACCACAGGAAACTGTGCCATATCCCTACAAGCACTCAATGTCACCCCAGGATTCCAAACACTTAGGCTCAGAGGTTTCACTGAGCAGAAGCCCTTAGAAATTTTTATTGATTGTGGTTCCACTCACAACTTTATTGATGAGGACATGGTGGAAAGATTGGGGTGCAAGGTTAGTAAGATCAAGCCACAGTTAGTGCAGGTGGCTGATGGAAGAGAAGTTCCTACAGAAAAGATATGCAAGGGATTTAAGTGGCTTATGCAGGGTACAATATTCCAAGGGGATTTCTTAGTGTTACTGTTGGTAGCAGTGACATTGTGCTAGGAATTCAGTGGCTATATCCCTTAAAGGATATTAAATTTAATTTCAAAAAGCTAATCATGGAGTTTGAGCATGAGGGCAAACTGTTGACATTACAAGGCATCCAAACTGATTTTAAGGCTGTCCAATCTAAGGCTTTGGAGAAGGTGGAGAAAGGCAATCCAAGACTGTTTATGGTCAAGGTAAGAACTGCTAAATAAAGGCAACAGGAATCACAAGGGGTGGAAGTACCAGAAGAAATCAATGAGCTCCTTATGCAATATGATAAGGTGTTTGGGGAACCTACTCAGTTACCTCCATCCAGGGGTGTGTTTGATCATCACATCCCTCTCTTGGAGGGAACCTCTCCAACCAATGCTAGACCATATAGGTACTCACCAGTTCAGAAAGATGTTATAGAAAAATTGATATAGGAAATGCTAGTGCAAGGGATCATTCAGCATAGTTCCAGCCCTTATGCCTCACCTGTAGTACTGGTAGGGAAAAAAGATGGGACTTGGAGAATGTGTGTGGACTACAGGGCCTTGAACAGGGTAACTGTTAAGGACAAATTTCCCATTCCCATAATTGAGGAGCTGCTGGATGAATTGGGAGGTTCTCAAGTTTATTCCAAGGTGGATTTAAGAGCAGGGTACCACCAAATTAGAATGGCACCTGCAGATGTCCCCAAGACTGCATTCAGAACCCGCTCAGGGCACTATGAATACTTGGTTATGCCCTTTGGGCTAACCAATGCACCTTCCAGTTTTCAAAGTTTAATGAATAAAATCTTCCAGGCCCACTTAAGAAAGTTCATTTTGGTGTTTTTTGATGACATTCTAACCTATAGCAAGAGCTTGGAAGATCATGTCCAACACCTTAAAATTGCTTTTGACCTCTTGGTGCAACATCAGTTGTTGGCAAAAAGGAGCAAGTGTGTGTTTGGGGCAGAAAGAGTGGAGTACTTGGGACATTACATATCTTCTAATGGAGTCTCAACAGATCCTAAGAAGATAGAAGCAGTGGAAGCATGGCCAGAACCAAAGATAGTCACTCAACTGAGGGGATTCTTAGGGCTTGCTGGGTACTATAGGAGGTTTATCCAAGGGTATGGGGTCATCAGTAAACCCCTCACTGATCTTCTCAAGAAGGATAGTTTTTGTTGGAACAAGAAGGCTGAGGAAGCTTTTAACAAGCTTAAGGAGGCCCTGACTATTGCCCCAGTACTAGCCCTGCCCAATTTTTCCTTGACTTTTGTGGTGGAGACTGATGCTTGCAATATAGGAATTGGAGCTGTCTTAATGCAACAAGGGCAACCAATTGCCTACCTTAGCAAAGGGTTATCAATTCAGCACCAAGCTCTATCAGTCTATGATAAAGAACTACTTGCTCTAGTCATGGCAGTTAATAAATGGTCTCAATACTTGACTGTGAAACCATTTATTGTCAAAACTGACCAGAAGGCCCTGAAGTTCCTTTTAGAGCAGAAATTACACACTGGCAACCAGTTGAAATGGATAACAAAGTTGATGCAGTATGATTTTGAGATTGAATATAAAAAGGGAAAGGAGAATAAGGTTGCAAATGCACTTTCTAGACTTCCTTTGGTAGAGCTATCTGCTATGACTTTATCCACTGTGAGGTCTAATTTGTTGGAGGATATTATGAAAAGTTGGGATCTAGATGAAGAGTTGAAGACCACTATTCAGGCCCTTAAGAAACAGGAACCCAATGAAGCAGGGTACACCTTCATACATCAACAGTTGAGGAAGAATGGCAAGTTAGTGGTAGGTCCTGACTTAGCATTTAGGAGAAAAATCCTGCAACTATGGCATAATTCTATCCTTGGGGGTCACTCAGGTGTAGATAAGACATATAGAAGGGTTTCTTCCTTGTTCTACTGGAAGGGAATGAAGGAAGAAGTCCAGGGATTGGTGAAGGACTGTGATGTCTGTCAGAGGCACAAGTATGATAATGCTCCATATTCAGGATTGTGACAGCCCCTTAAAATACCCGAATCAGCCTGGAGCAGCATAAGTATGGACTTCATTGAAGGGCTGCCAAAATCCTAAGGAAAGTCAGTCATATGGGTGGTGGTTGATAGGTTCACCAAGTATGCTCATTTCATAAGGTTATCCCATCCCTACTCTACTAATGAGCTAGCTAAGGTGTTCATGGAGTGTATCTACAAGCTACATGGGTTGCCAGAGGACATTATCAGTGATAGGGACCCCATCTTCACAAGTAAGTTATGGCAGGAACTGTTTGGTATATTGGGGGTGAGCGTCAACACCTCTACTGCTTATCATCCACAGACAGATGGCCAGACTGAGGTAGTTAATCGTTGTGTAGAAACCTACCTGAGATGTTTTTGCTCAGAATCACAAAAAGACTGGATGCACTACCTAGGGGCAGCTGAGTGGTGGTACAACACCACCTTCGACTCATCCATACAATGTACACCCTATGAGGCTTTATATGTCCAACCTCCTCCGCTACATTTACCTTATGCTGCAGGAGACTCTTATATAGAAGAAGTGGACAGGATCTTACTTACCAGGGAGTTCAAGGTACAGCTATTGAGGTACCATCTCAGAAGGGCTCAACAAAGGATGGAGAATCAAGCTAACAAGCACAGATCTGACAGGCAGTTTGAAGAGGGTGATTGGGTGTATGTAAAAATCCAGCCATACCGGCAGGTCACCATGTCAGGAGGGCAGTTCTCGAAGCTATCTGCTAAATACTATGGACCTTATCAGGTGCGGCAAAAGGTAGGGAAGGTAGCATACAGACTTTCTCTTCCATCTCAATTGCTGTTGCATCCCACCTTCCATGTTTCTCAACTCAAGAAGTGTCACAAGCTACCAGAAACAATCTCTCACCCACCTGTAGTTGAGCTCTCAAGCCCATACTGTCCTCAACCCCAACAGATTTTGGAGAGGCGCATGATTCAAAAGGGAAATAAGGCAGTGGCTCAGGTTTTAGTGCAATGGGACCAGCTACCACCGGATCAAGCTACTTGGGAAGATTATTCAGCACTAAAGATTCGATTTCCAGCATTCCTTCCTTGAGGACAAGGAAGTTTTTAAGGGGGAAGAATTGATGCAATTGAAGTTCAGCCCTGCTTTCGGAGCTAGTACCTCAGGCTTTAGAGGGTGTTCCTAGCCGTTAGAGTTAGTTAGTAGCGGGTTTTTAAGAGTTATGAGAGTGGACACTTTAGTCCCTCTATAGTTTTTATATTAAGTTTTCTTATTTGTAATTAGACCCATAGGATTATCACAATCAAACATTTTCGATCCCCGTCAGAATCAGTTACAAGGTTTGTCCTCTAGTGTGTAGGTGTTCCCTATATATAGTGGCATTGCCATTTTCAGAGGAGGACCTTGAAAAATTAGAATTTTCCTTTTGCCTTAGCTAATTTTCTTCTTCTTTTTGTTTTTCTTTTACTGTCAATTGCTGCCGCCATCATAAACCGGATTATATTTACAACGACCGCATTGTCCTTTTTATAAGGCATAGTTGGGCGTGATCAGTAAGCTGGGAGACCGAGCCAATGATATTCCTAAAGTCTTTTCTACTAGTAGTAACTACGTGTGTGTGCATGTACAGTAGAGGTAAATCCAGTTGTTGACCAGTAATTTGAGCTAGCTGCCAGATCTATCTAGTGGAGGTGAGCCACCGCTAATAGTTTGTGGAAGCACCTTCAACTTCTATTCTTTATTTCTTGTTACGACTTTTTTATCCAGCTGCAACTCGTATTTGTTGTATTCAGATTCTAGTGCTCCATAACTTAGTATATCTTTTGGGTACTATGGGATATTTTGAGACTTATTCTATGCTTTCACACTGTTGTTATATATATGAGACCACTTTAATATTTTTCTTTCTTCTCTTATTATATGCTTAGCTAGAGGGTTTGCCTAATAGTTAGTGACTCGTTGGTGCCCTGTCGCGACTTAGATGCTAGAGTTGGGTCGTGATATTTCTACTCTAGATGGCGACTCCCTCTTCTTCAACTTATTTTCTCTAGAATCTGTATGTTCTTTGTGTTGGAAATTGTGAAATGCTTGCAGGAATAATCACACAAAAAAATAATAGGAATAGTAAAAAAAATAAGGATACCAAGATTTTTGTGTGAGAAACCTTTCCCAAAAAAGAAAAAATAATGATTCGAGAGGAGCAAAATAATATTAGTCAAATGAGCCAAGATCCACTGAGAATGTTGATCACGCCCAACTATGTCTTATAAAAAGACACGCGGACGTTGCAAATATAGTCTGGGTATTTAGGCCCAGAGTCGAACCCACAGGGAATTAACCTATCAATTACTTTCTTTCGATGGACTCAATTCTACGGAATCAACTTCCCCAAACTTTATAAAACACAGTTGATGGTATTTCTAATAGCTAAGACTGAAAGTAAATAGACAGCTGAAAACTAAATATGCTTGAGTCGTGAACAATTATGAGAAGGTTCTAAAGCTATGATTTTTCCTATTGATGGAATCACTTCCGATTATGTGTCATATAAATTACCCAACATATCTCTATCAATCATGAGCACTTTATTTACCGTAAATCTCTCCCGAGTAATTACAGTAATCTACTAGACGCACTCTCCCAATATACGCTAGCTAGCTTAGTTTATTATAGCTCACGTTAAATTTCACCCAAGGCTTCGTTATCCCTAAACCTGCCTTTAAACCCGCAATTATAGATCACTCTTATACTTTGGGAGTGATGTTGTTCAACAACTACCTAAATATGCACTCTCTCCCGAGTTATGCATACTAAATAGGCACAGCTAATCGAGGATCCTGTCAATTAACTACAACAAATACGTAGTTGAACAAATAGAGATTAAACTGGCAATCTATATTAACATAATCAAGAAGTTCATCCTTCAATAGGTTCCATCGAAACCCTAGACAAAGAATTTAGCTACTCATAACAACGTAGGAGAAAACTATTAGATTATTCATAATGTAGAAATTGCAAGAAAATAAAAGAGATAAAAGAACTATTATGTTTTGGGTGATCTCTCACACTTGTTTTTCCTCCAAAATTATTCTCAAAACAAGCTTAAACTATTTTGGGCGAGTTTCTATAGCTTATAAGGATTTTAAAAAAGTTTCCCCAAATTGACACTTTGGCCTCCAATTTTCAGATACGTGAACAGTTCACCGCGGTCGACCGCGGTGAACACTGCCTCGTTTATTTTCTTCGTTTTGTCTTCGCGATCTGCACCACGGTCCGGTGCGGTCGCGGTGGACTTATGTCCAGTCATTTTCTTTTACTCTTTGTGTTCTGGTACTTCTCGAGTGGGTGTTTTCTTCATATTATTGCCTCCAAACGCTTCATGTTGCTTCCTCACATATACTATTCCCTGCAAAACCAAATAACACTATTTAAAGTATTTTGTTGGCAATTTACCTTATAAAACAACAACAAAGCATAAGCAATTAAGGTGTAAATATCAACTATATCGCCTACTATCAATATCCCACACTTAAATTATTGCTAGTCCTCGAGCAATTCACCACACTCCATCAAAATTCTCCTTCCCTAAGCTTTTCCCTCAACGACTCACACCATGAACATTTTACAGAAGTTACACCTAGTAGTGAGCAAACTTTACCTCTAGAATCAAATCTTTCGTACCCCGTAACATTTGCACTTACTCAAATCACTCTACACAAGAGTCAAGACGTATCTTTCCTTTGTGAATCACATGCCCTCACATCACACAAGAGAGTAGTTCCATATATAATGATAGTGATAAAAGTTAGGAACTAAAATAGACAGAGTTCGCTCACTCTCAAAAAGAACATTCACATGCCACAAAGATACACCATAAGCTTGCCCGTAGTGTAGTACTCGACTAATCGAGCCCCCACTCAGTCTAAGATCAATAGGACTTTATTTGATTGTAATGTAGGCTAAGGGACGGGTAGGATATATTTGGATATAGTGACTAGCCTCCCTAAGCACTTTTAATACAATTACATTAAACTTCAAGATCATCGTTTTGTCAGCCAACACTCCACCATATTTATTTAAATATCCCCATACATTAGGTGCAATTTGTACAAGCTACCACTTATTAATCACTATAGAATATATTATATTTATTTTTTTATTTTTTTATTTTTTTCGTGGTGTTTCTCTTTTTATGCTTCACATTCTGCACCTTTTCTCTATTTACATGGTTCCACTTCAAAAACCAAACCACCACCCCACACTTTTGCATATTTTTAATACCATTCTAGTGCTTAGCGAGAGGAAAATTGGTTCAAACAGCAGGCTATTCAAACAATTGGGTAAGGTTCACGTTGTGATTGCCAAAGAAACAGGCTTATAGGCTTAACGGGATTAACTAAGATGTAATGCATGCAGGTGGGTTTACTTTATATGTCTGGCTCAACAAAGAAATGCCTATATTACTTCTAAAACTTAATGAAGCTACTATTTCACTTTGCACACACACTGGGCAAGTTCTAGGCATCAATTGTACAGGAAGGAATACAGTAACATTCACACACACATGGCACATGACTCACTCCGGATTAGTTTATCAAGACATTCTCTTTTGAGTGTTCAAGATAGGTACAAACATACAATTTTTAAGGCATTTAAATGAGATTCAACCCTTGAAGCTAAGCGCTACACTCTAGCATCTATCGTGTTCAGGTGTAAAGCCGCTAAGGTTTTTTCTTCTTCGATTTTTAAGCTCGTTGCCCATTAATCCTAACCTATAAACAAAAAAAAAACAAAAACTATCTATACCCGGTTCAAGCTAAACCCTTGAAAAAGAACTGTGGCCCAAAGAAAAATCAAGGGGGAGTTATTACACTACCTAAAAAAAATAAAAAAATCTTTTTGGTATTTTCTCTAGACTAACTTCCTTCAAGAAAATTGTCTAAAGGATCCGTCATCAGGAAGAGTCTCTATATTCCTTTTTTTTTACTTAGTCCCTCAAGAACCCCGCCAAAAGAGATCCATCATCGGGACAAGTCACTTACTATTATAACTTTTACTCTATCACTAAAGCAATCAATGCGAAACAAAACCAAGAACAACAAACAGTTAGTTTTTTTTTACAAGTACAAACATACAACGAAGTCTCCCCCACCCCACAATTAAAATGAAGACATGTTCCCATGGCTTGACAATATAAAAAGCAGTGAGGTAAAGGAACTTCCCTGAAGGATCACTCTTGATCTGAAACTGTATCTGGGTTCACGTTGCAGGCGCGACCCAGAGCTCTCAACCAGCCCATGAATTTCTTTTCCAACTTCACCTGTCGGTCAGCCACTGCATCAATACGGGTACCCAAGTCAGCGACAGAGGTTCGCAGCCCAGTCATCTCCTGCTCCAAAGCGTCCATGCGATTGCTTCAGCTTGGCTATAATGGTCCTGCCTCGTCCCCTCTCGGAGGAGCTGTGATCTCAGTAGCCCCAACATTATCATCAGACGAGTCATCACTGTGTGGCACCGGCACTCTTCCCTCTAGTCCAATTTTCTTCGCCCGAAAAGGAGACTTCAGGGGTAATTTCCCGTCAACTCGAAGGTTCTCAGGGACATTAGCAAGGCGGCACAGTCGGGTGACTAGCGAAGGGAAGTAGTGGCCCTTGATTAGCTCGGGCGATCTAATGAACATTTCATCATAGAGGACTCGGGCGACATCAAACCCTTGGTGAGTCATAAAGCAGTAGATCATAGCAGCCAGTGGCCCATTCACATTTGTGGTATTGTTGGATGGTAGCAGATGAGTGTTGATGACAGTGAGCCAACACTTGGCCTCCCAAGTAAGAGACTGTGAGTGTAGAGTCGTCGGTTGTGCTACCCATTTGGGCATTCTACCAGGTATACAGATTACCTCTTGAATTCTGTCCCAGTCCACCGTGGGATGATAAGACATGATATAGTGATCGTCACCCGTGAATGTGGGGAAGCGATACGCTCTGCGGATGACCTCTATAGAAGCATTAACCCGGGTGTTGCGCACAATCACAACCCCATCCTTGTTTTCTGGCAGATTTGCATAAAACTCTCGTACTAGCTGAATATTGGCCTCCTCGGGAGCCTCAAAAAAGATGTCCCGTTGACACCTCCTTAGCTCATTAAGTAAATTGGGGCAATCTTTCACCAATGTCGTCCGATCGATATGGACCTCATGGAGTAACTTCTTTGCAGCTTTCTGATTGAACTTTGTCTCTTCTGATTCAGATACGAACCGAGTGCTATCGAACCGTGGTGCACTGGCTTGGCCCCTAGCTCGTGAGGAGCCTCCTAGACCACTAGCATACGAACCGATATTGCGTCTCTTACGAGATGAACTCATAGTACCTATCAAAATAGAGAAATTCCTATTAGAACATGCACAAAATATGTGACTATGGGTGGTTACTCAGACTTCACCACAACCATGTCACAACATCTCCTTATATCTCCATTGAGGCAATTTACCAAACACATTGTGGGCAAGGCATTTATCTTCATATATATGGCCCATGGGAATCAAGAAAACTTCCCAAATTCAACTATCAACTACACCCACACACCCCACACTTGCTCTAAACAATCAACCACTAACACACCATTCCAAACATTCAATACACGTCCCCTTTACCAAACATATGCTAAAAAATGAAATTACACTATAAAATAAGAAGAAAATATAAACAAAACAAAGTCCTATCACTAATACTACATTATAACAACATTTAACTAGCATAATACAACAAAAAATAGAAAGAAAAGAGAAAGGGGGGAGGGGAGGTCGGAATCATACCTTAGGGGAAGAAGGTGGGGGTGATTGCGAGGGAAGAAGGAGAAGATGTGAGTTTGGGGGGGTTAGGGTTTTAGTGAGAGGGGGGAATTGGGAATGTTTGGGGGGGAATCG
This sequence comes from Nicotiana glauca, assembly GCA_026770625.1. Classification (NCBI taxonomy): domain Eukaryota; kingdom Viridiplantae; phylum Streptophyta; class Magnoliopsida; order Solanales; family Solanaceae; genus Nicotiana; species Nicotiana glauca. The sequence continues at coordinate 74,793 of MU776415.1, forward strand.
TGGGTTGGGTTGAGGGGGTTTTGTTTTTTTCTTTGGTTTTCAAAATTAAAAAAGAAGAAGAGAAGAAAAGGGAAGAGTAAAAATGGAAAAAATAAAAAATTACAATATCTGGTACCCCCGCGGTCCACCGCGGACACGGGGGATTTTTACATACCAAGATAGTGTGAACCGCGGTTCACCGTGGTCGCGGGGAATTTTTACACACCAAGTGATTTTCGCGGTTCACCGCAGTCTTTGTCGCGATCGCGGGGTAATTTTAACGCCTAAACAGTGCGTCCCGTGGTTTACCGCGGTCGCGGGGCTGGCACATCTTCTTTTTTTTAATATGAATTTACAAGAGCAAACTTACAACAACATTCGTGGGTTGCCTCCCACGCAGAGCCTGATTTAACGTCGCATCACGACGCAAATAAGCGCATTTAAGGCTCGCTCGACCTCTAAGGTTCCGTCAGATGTGTCTCAGATACTACCTTTGGCTCTTTCATGCCTATGTATATCTTTAATCTCTGTCCATTGACCCTAAATGTGTGAGAGTCTTTCTCTGAGGCAATCTCTACAGCTCCTGAAGGGAAAACTTCTACAACTCGAAATGGACCAGACCATATAGACTTAAGCTTACCCGAGAACATCCGTAATATTGAGTTATAAAGAAATACCATATCCCCAGGTTTGAAATGTCGGTCAATAATGTTCTGGTCGTGCAACCTCTTCATTCTCTCCTTATACAATTTTGTGCTCTCAAAAGCAAGATATTTGAACTCGTCGAGCTCATGCAACTCAGTGATTCTTGTTGTGCTTGTCGCCTCAATATCTAAGTTCAGTTGTTTCAATGCCCACCACTCTTTATGTTCAAGCTCCAGTGGCAAGTGGCAGGCCTTTCCAAATACCAACTTATATGGTGACATACCAATTGGTGTTTTGAAGGCAGTTCTATAAGCCCAGAGTGCATCATCTAGCTTTTTCGCCAATCAGTTCATGTGGAGTTCACAATCTTGGTTAGCACACTCTTTATTTCTCTGTTGGACTCTTCAACTTGCCCACTAGTCTGAGGATGATATGGGGTAGCCACCTTATGGCGTACATCATACTTTGCAAGCAACTTCTCTAAGGCTCTATTACAGAAGTGGGTGCTTCCATCACTGATAATTGCTCTTGGTGTCCCAAAGCGGGTGAATGTATTCTTCTTCAAAAATCCCACCACCGCTCTTGCATCATTAGTGGGCAACACTACAGCTTCAACCCACTTGGACACGTAATCCACAACAACAAGTATGTACTTATTGCCAAAAGAGCTGACGAAGGGACCCATGAAGTCAATCCCCCGAACATTGAACACCTCCACCTCTTGAATCGGGTTCATGGGCATCTCATGGCGATGGGAGATGTTCCCGGTCCGCTAACATTCATCACAGCCCTTCACCCATAGGTATGCGTCTCTAAAAATTGTTGGCCAAAAGAATGCGGCCTCTAGCACTTTCGTAGCTGTCCTGGCCCCTCTAAAATGTCCTCCATATGCTGATGTGTGACAAGCCTGCAAAACAGAAGATTTTTCTATCTCGGGGAGACACCTCTGGATCATATTATCAACACATATTCTAAACAAATAAGGCTCGTCCCAATAATACATGCGACAATCACAATAAAAAAAAAAATTTTGTACAGATGAAAGGTCATGGGGAACTATACCACAAGCCAAGTAATTTGCAAAGTCTGCATACCATGGCTCTTCCTCAAGACTAGCTGTGAGCAGCTGCTTGTCTGGAAAGGTTTCCAAAATCTCTTCGACCTCGACTGATTTTTCAGCTCCTTCAAGTCGTGATAGATGATCAGCGACTTGATTTTCTGTGTCCTTACTGTCACGAATTTTGAGGTCGAATTCTTGCAACAGCAGCACCCAATGAATCAGGTGCAACTTAGACTCCTTCTTTTCAATCAAGTACCTGAGAGCTGCGTGATCAGTGTTTACAATTACCTTGGATCCAATCAGATATGATCTGAACTTGTCAAAAGCAAACACCACCGCTAACACCTCCTTCTCCGTCACAGTGTAGTTGAGTTGTGCACCGTTTAGCATCCTACTTGCGTAGTAAATTGGGTGCATCAGTTTATCCTTTCCCTGCCCAAAACCGCTCCTATGGCATAGTCACTTGCATTACACATGAGCTCAAAGGGTTGCTCCCAGTTGGGTGCAACAATGATGGGTGCAGTCACCAACCTCTTCTTCAATTCCTCAAATACCAACCTTCAATCATTAGAAAACACAAAGGGCTGATCCTTTTCAAGGAGTTTGCATAATGGGTTAGCAATTTTGGAAAAATCTTTTATAAAACATCGGTAGAACTCGACGTGCCCAAGGAAAATTCTCACCGCCTTGACTGAAGTGGGCGGTGGTAGCTTTTCAATCACTTCAACATTAGCATGGTCGACTTCAATTCCTTTCCTGGACACTCGATGCCTCAGGACTATTCCTTCCTGTACCATAAAATGGCTTCTCCCAGTTTAGCACTAAATTTGTCTCCACACATCTATTAAGCACTCTCCTTAAGTTGTGAAGACAGTCTTCGAATGAATCTCCCACCACGGAGAAATCATCCATAAAGACTTCCATAATATCCTCTACCATGTCTGTGAAGATGGCTAACATGCACCGTTGAAATGTCACTGGACACTCGATGCCTCAGGACTATTCCTTCTTGTACCATAAAATGGCTTCTCCCAGTTTAGCACTAAATTTGTCTCCACATATCTATTAAGCACTCTCCTTAAGTTGTGAAGACAATCTTCGAATAAATCTCCCACCACGGAGAAATCATCCATAAAGACTTCCATAATATCCTCTACCATGTCTGTGAAGATGGCTAACATGCACCGTTGAAATGTCACTGGTGCATTGCAAAGCCCAAAACGCATTCTCCGAAAGGCAAATATGCCATCGAACAGGTGAAGGATGTTTTCTCTCTATCTTCGGGGGCTATTGATATCTGATTGTACCCAGAATATCCATCCAAGAAACAGAAGTGCGATTGCCCGGCCAGCCTGTCTAACATTTGGTCAATGAAAGGCAAGGGGAAATGGTCCTTCCGGGTGGCTGTGTTCAATTTTCTGTTATCCATGCAAATTTGCCATCCCATGCTGTTCGAGTTCAGATCAAATCATTGTTCTCATTTTGCACATTGGACAGGGCTGACCCAATTGCTATCAGAGATGGGAAAGATGATTCCCGCATCTAACCATTTGATCACTTCCTTCTTTACTACCTCTTTCATATTCGGGTTCAGCCTTCGTTGATGTTTTCTGGAAGGTTTGTGCTCTTCTTTCAAGAGAATCTTATGCATACAGAAGGCCGGGCTGATACCCTTAATGTCTGCCATAGTCCAGCCAGTGGCAGTCTTGATTTCCTGCAGTACCTGTAAGAACTGTTCTACCTACACATCTAGCAAACCGGATGATATAATAACAGACAAGGTAGAATTGGTGCCTAAGAAAATGTACCTGAGGTGATCTGGGAGTGGCTTGAGCTCCAGCTTGGGTGGTTCCTCTATTGATGGCTTTGCTGGAGGTGTAGCCCTTTTTTCCAACTCAAGGGACTCGAACTGAGGTTCCCTTTTCTAGAATCCTTGGCCTTCAAGTTCCATGACCCATTCAGCTAACCCTTCACCATCCATCTCTTCTAAGTTTGTCAGACATGCCTCTAACGGATATTTAGGGTCACATCATCTTCTTGCAGGATCACATCTACTGCTTCCACTAGATAGCAATTAGCATAGTCACTGGGTCTCCTCATAGATTGCTGAACATTGAATTCTTCATCATTCAGTCTCATTTTTAATTCCCCAGTCTCACAATCGATCAATGCTCTTCCAGTAGCTGAAAATGGTCTACCCAAAATGAGAGGTATCTCCTCATCCACCTGACAATCCAGAATAACAAAGTCTGATGGTAACACGAACTTCCCCACTTGTACCAACACATCATCAAGAATACCAGTTGTCCTTTTCACCGTGCGGTCAGCCAGCTGTAGAAACATCGAAGTCGGTCTAGCTCTGCCAATGCCTAGTTTGGTGTACACTACCAGCGGCATCAGATTTATGCTGGCTCCCAAATCACATAATGTCTTTGCAAAGGCATAACTCCCAATTGTGCATGGGATAGTGAAGCTACCTGGATCAGACATCTTTTGAGCCATCGGTCTTGTTAATACTGCGTTGCAGGTCTGTCTCAGAGTCACAGTTGATAGATCCTGAAAATCAAACTTTCGTGACATTAAATCTTTCATCATCTTGGCATAACCAGGAATCTCCCTCAGAGCATCCATCAAAGGAATATTCAATTGAATTTGTCGCAGCATCTCCATGAATTTCTTGTATTCGTCTGACTTCTTTTGTTTTACCAGTCTCTGAGGGAAGGGTGCAGGTATCACCCTTTATGCACTGCTTGCTGGCTTCTCTCTGTTTGAATTTTCTGGCACAGGAGGTGCCACCTGTTCAGCAGCTTGCTCATTCATCTTTTCGTTGCCTTTTTCCTCCTGACTCTGTTAAACCACCACTTCAGTAAGCTCCATTGATTCGTCCACCTCTAATGGAACTGGAGTGACTATTGTATTCTCCCTACTGGCTTGTATAATCTCATGTTCTCTGTCTAAATCTCTCCGATTCCGGAGACTTACCGCCATCAACTAATTTGGGTTTTTCTCCTTGGGGTTTATGTTAGTGTATGCAGGCAAGGTTCCCTGAGGACGGTTGTTTAAAGCCATTGACAGTTGTCCCAGCTGCGTTTCAATGTTCTTTATGGCTGAATCATGCACATCCAATTTTCCTGCACTTTATTATTTGTCCCAATAAGTTGCTGAAGCATACCCACTACAAAAAAACAGCGTTTAACGACGGAATTTAGCAACAAGCGATATTCCATAGCTAAATAATGACGGATTAGCGATAAAATTTGTATTTTGTCGCCAAATAAGCTAGAAGATAATTTGTACCAAATATAGCGACGTATTAGAGACAAAAACTTAAATTCCTCGCTAAAATTAGCAACGAATTCTGGGCAAAAAAAAATATTGAAACTTAGCGACGGATTTAACGTCCAATAATCCATCGTAAAATTTATTTTACTTATCAAGGTATTCGAAAGTTATCTGCGACAAAATATTCCGTCGCTAATTTCCTAAAATATAATTTCATTAAATACTATTAGTCAGCTCATTTTAAAAGCCTTTTGTCTTCAGCCAAAAGCTAAACAGCTACTAAAATCTTGGTTTTGGAAAATGTCAGATAATGGTATTTAAAGAATAATTTAGTTTCTATATTTCCACTCCAATTTGAAGTCAATATATACATACTGACTTTAGTCTAAACTGGAAAATGGAACTAACAACAATATCCCAGTGTAATCCCACCAGTGGGGTCTGGAGAAAATAGAACTAAGAGTTTGAATAATTAAATATATAGATATTGACTTTAGTTTCTATGTTTCTCTATCTTCTTAATTGAATACTTTTTGTACAGGCTGTTAAAAAGGGTCGAGATCCGACACCAAATGAGTTGCATTTGCACGTCCATACATATGGTAATGATGGAAAATCTTTTGTTTCTGAGAAATCCCGAATCATACATGTAAGACAACTTTTTAATTAACTTTACTTTCATATATTTTTTCATTTTGTAAATTGAATGTTCTTATTAATTCTTCTACAGGAAAAATATCAGGAGATATTACAACAACAAACGTAAACTCAATCTGATATTGATCAGTGTAAAGCATATTATCAAGCCGCGGGAGGAGAAAAGAAAAGAAGAGTATATGGTCTTGGATCGCAAGCAAAATGCTACTACGAGCCAAATCTTCATGGCTCTCTTGGACCTGATGCTATATCGTCAACAACACCTCCAAATTATCAATCAACACCGACAGGGAATCTGGATGAGTTAGTGATGTGATTAATTCCTGCATTGACAGATCATAAAGTTCCTGTAATCGTTGAGCGGGTACGCGAATTAGTTTCCTTACCCTTGCACCAGCCAAATACTGATATGGCACCTACAGTTCTAACATCTTCTACTGGTGCTAACATTGATGAGGTTCATGCATTGGGTTCTGATGATGACCGTAACTCTCTAGCCTAGCGTAGTTAGCTTACTTTGTTTGGACATTATTGTTGGTCCTTGTGGATTTTTTGTATACTTAATGATATTGTTATATGCATTATGCTATATATTTTGGACCTTGTTGAATTTATATTAATATCAGTAACTTTTTATTAAGTGTATTTAATAGTTTATGTAATATATTTGAACAGAGTACATTTAAAATAATAAATAAAAAGAATTTTAAAAAAATAGCATTATAGTAAAAATAAATCAGCGACGGATACGTTCCGTAGCTAAAATTATCGAGTAAAATTAAATCTTGCGACGAATTGGTGACAAAAGGTTTTTGTTGCAAAAAGCAGGGACAATTAGCTATAACACGTCTAGCGACGGATAATTTCGTCGCTATAAGAACAAACGGCGAATTTTATTATGTATTGCATCGACGAAAGGCAACAAAATAGCGACAGAAACAAGCTCTATAGTGATGGATATTTCCCTCGCTAAACTTTGCTACAAAAATATGTCATCACTACTCCGTCGCTAATTTTGCGACGGATTGGTATTTTTTTTAGCTATAAGCCTAGCAACGAGGATTTTAGGGACCAACTTAAATCCGCCGATATTCCGTCGCTAAACAACTTTAGCGACGGAAAACATTGATTTAGCAACGGAATGCGGCCGTCGCTAAACGCTGTTTTTTTTGTAGTGACCCCTGATTTATATCATGTTGTTATCTTGCTGAGGAGGTGGTTGATATGTTAGTTGCTGCTGATTTTGCTGTGGATAGCCCTGTGGTTTATGATATGGTACTGGCACCATTTGGTTTTGAGGGTGTATACCCCCAGGCTGTTGCATGTTAAGCATGTACTTCTATTTTGTGGCGGTCTCCATTGTTGTGCTCCTTGTCTCTGTCCCCCATAGTTGTTGACATGATTCATATCTTCCCTTGCCCCTTGATTTTCGCCTTCTCCGCTCCATGAACACACATAAAACTGATTAATACAAGTTGTACACAGTCCTCCATTTGTTGTATCAATAATGTGCACCTGTTTAGTACCCATCTCATCAATCTTCTTTGTTAATATGCTCATCTGGGTCATGAGTGTGGCCATGTTCTCTGCATGCGAATTATTTGGGTCAAGAGGAACTGAATGCACTATGAGTGCCAGTGTTGTACCTCTAGTCATCCTCCCCGAATTTTGTGACATCTTATCAAGAAGGATTTTGCACTCGGTGAATGTCTTACTCAAAAATGCCCTCCAACTTAAGCATCCACATTTGCTTTTAAATTGTTAGCTAGCCCCATGTAGAATCTCTGGACGAGCATCTGGTCTAGAATGCCATGGTGAGGATACTTCACTAGCATCCCTTTAAATCTTTCCCAAGTTTCTCGCAAAGACTCAGTCGGATGCTGCTTATACTGCAATATTTCATCAATCTGTCTTGTAGTCTTGTTGGGCGGATATAACTTATTCAGGAACTGCTTGACTAATTCCTCCCAGGTGGCTATGGAATTGATAGGGAGCGAATTTAATCAAGTCTGAGCTTCCCCGGTCACAGAGAATGAAAACAGTAGTAGCTTGATAGCTTCCGGGGTCATATTTGGCTGCCTTTGGGTCATACATATTGACAGAAAATTTTTCAGTGTTGCTGCGGGTCTTCAATGTGTGACCCAGAGAACAATCCTTTATTCTGCAGTAGATGCAGCATATTGTTGGTTATCTGGAAGGTCTCTGCTTGGATTGCAGGCACAGCTATGGCAGTGGACAGGTTATCAGCTGTGGGCTGTGCCTAGTCATAAAGTGCAGCTTCGGGCACAAGAGGTTCCACTACTCTCGCGTTAGGGTTTGTTGGCGGATCCCCAACGTTTCCAACGATGTTGTCTGTGTCACCCATGTCAAATTCGAGCTGGTATGATTGTTGGGATTGTTGAAGTCTCTTGTTAGCACGGTTCAATGCCCTGAATATTTTCTCGGGGTCTGAGAGTCCTTCTAGCAGTTCTTCAGTCCTCGAATTCTTCAGTCCTCGAAGAACTTCTAGGCATACACCTGATTTCCACAAGAGTTCAAATGTTAGAATTTCAATTAAAAGATTGGGTATAGAGAAAACTGACTACACTACGAATTTTTGTACTTCTTTCAATTATAATTGATAACACCGTTAATTCCCCGGCAACGGCGCCAAAATTTGATCATGCCCAACTATGCCTTATAAAAAACACGCGGACGTTGCAAATATAGTCTGGGTATTTAGGCCCAGAGTCGAACCCACAGGGAATTAACCTATCAATTACTTTCTTTAGATGGACTCAATTCTACGGAATCAACTTCCCCAAACTTTATAAAACACAGTTGATGGTATTTCTAATAGCTAAGACTGAAAGTAAATAGACAGCTGAAAACTAAATATGCTTGAGTCGTGAACAATTATGAGAAGGTTCTAAAGCTATGATTTTTCCTATTGATGGAATCACTTCCGGTTATGTGTCATATAAATTACCCAACATATCTCTATCAATTATGAGCACTTTATTTATCATAAATATCTCCTGAGTAATCACTGTAATCTACTAGACGCACTCTCCTGAGATACGCTAGCTAGCTTAGTTTATTACAGCTCATGTTAAGTTGCACTCAAGGCTTCGTTATCCATAAATGTGCCTTTAAACCCGCAGTTATAGGTCCCTCTTATACTTTGAGAGTGATGTTGTTCAACAACTACCTAAATATGCACTCTCTCCCGAGTTATGCACACTAAATAGGTACAACTAATTGAGTATCCTGTCAATTAACTATAACAAACACGTAGTTGAACAAATAGAGATTAAACTGGCAATCTATATTAACATAATCAAGAAGTTCATCCTTCAATAGGTTCCATCAAAACCCTAGACAAAAGATTTAGCTACTCATAACAACGTAGGAGAAAACTATTAGATTATTCATAATGTAGAAATTGCAAGAAAATAAAAGAGATAAAAGAACTATGATATTTTGGGTGATCTCTCACACTTGTTTTTCCTCAAAAATTATTCTCAAAACAAGCTTAAGCTATTTTGGGCGAGTTTCTATAACTTATAAGGGTTTTACAAAAGTTTTCCCGAATTGACACTTTGGCCCCCAATTTTCAGATACGTGAACAGTTCACCGCGGCGTGGATCGCGGTGAACACTGCCTCGTTTATTTTCTTCGTTTTGTCTCCAGTGCGGTAGCGGTGGACTTGTGTCCAGTCATTTTCTTTTGCTCTTTGTGTTCGGGTACTTCTCGAGTGGGTGTTTTGTTCACATTATTGCCTCTAAACGCTTCATGTTGCTTCCTCACATATACTATTTCCTGGAAAATCAAATAACACTATTTAAAGCATTTTATTGGCAATTTACCTTATAAAACAACAACAAAACATAAGCAATAAAGATGTAAATATCAACTATATCGCCTACTATCACATGTGAATATCACAAAATCATAGAAGCAACAACACTTGAAAGAAATATTTTCTTTCAATTATCCTCTCTAAAATACTGCTCATATTCTCTACTTGATTTTCTTTCGAACGGTTTTTTTGTCTTTGTGAGTTCGTGTGGTGAATGAGGGAGCGGTGCCCTATATTTTTAGGGGTAATAACAATACAAAATGCAAATATAGCTTGTAATTCATTTAGTACAATTATGGATTCTAGATGGACTTGGAATTTAATCTTGCAAATCTCCCCCTCCAAACCCATGTCTTCCGAACTTTAATTTGGGACTAATATCCACAAGTTCATTGCACACTTTTAACCTTATCGCCTTATATATTTCGGCTGCATATACGAAAGATTTTTGCTTGTGTGAATCTTGTGAACCAGCAATGATAGATTTCTCGTTTAGACTCTTTCCCTAAGCTATTTTGCTATACAAAAGTCAAAACATAGTCCATCCGTTTATCACTGGTCATAATTTATCTAGACCCCAATTTTAACAGTCAAATAGGAGTCACTCACTGAAATGATTTCGTACTTAAACATTAGCAATAATATATTAGTTATGACTGATTAGGCTTGCTATTAAAAGCTTATAGTCATAGCTCAGGTGAGACATTGATCCCTAATCTTTCATTGGCTGAACCATGTATGATTGTGCTGAGATTAGTTTGTACAAACAAGTAAATCAATCATAAATGTCACACCTATGAGCTACTTCGCTCTAACCAAAACCTATGTATTTGCATATGTGCAAAACTAGTTTTGAAGCATATACAATTTGTTCTGTTCTGCAGAAAGAAAAATTAGTCTTCAACCTTCCCAACAGACACTCTTTCTTCTGGAATCATACATTGATTTTGATGGCCTATGAGAAATCCTTCTTCTTACTCAAGCCGCATAGGATGTCCTGGAGAAGATGTTTGGGCAGCAGCAATGTTATGAGGTCTAATATTCCTACAACGCATGTACGTTAGAAACTGCCCAGGTAGCTCCTCTAGAAGTGCTTGAACAACTGAAATTTGTCCACCTGCAGAATGACAAAGTAGAATCAGGCTTATCGTCAATGTTAAAAGGATATTGACTGATTCTAACATAACAATTATGGAAGGAAACAAAAAGTAAATGAAATATAGAACAATTGAAGATGTATTATATGTTAAATCAAATTAGTGGAGAAGAACCAGCACAAGCACAAAGTATGAGTAAGGATGCAAATGTTATTGCAGCAAATAAACTATCAACAGGTCCGCGAAGGAGAATTCTTTGCATGCAATAGTAAGATCACGGAAACACATCCAATCGATGATTTGACAATGTGTAAAACCAAAGCAACTAATATGACAAATCTTTGATATTCCTACACATCAGAAGTCAAATCTCAACTACTTGTGTAATGTCATTAGCATGCAGACTAACTTTGCCTCAAAAAGCAACAATAAGGACAATGCTGTGTTATGAGAGTATTCAACTCACTATGTACTTCTCGCATTGGAACAAATTGAACAATGTCTCGTGTAGCTACCCTTCCAGTGGAACTCTCCAATCGATGTCCATTGTCAGCATCAAGGATCTGAAAGGAAATAATAAACATGATTAGTTAATGATGTCACTACAACTTTTGTGTAGATAAGAGGTAGATATCATGTGCTCTGTTTAGAGGTTTGAGTGCTGTGATGAGAATATACCTCCATCTGTGTAAAATCTGCACTTCCAACTCCTACAATAAGAATTGAAAGTGGCAGGTCAGATGCCCTGACTAGAGCATCTTTTGTTTCTTGCATATCAGTAAGGACACCATCCTACAAATATTAAAAGATTAAGCTCGCCAGATAAATTTGCTGATATTACACATCTAAAAACAATCCTGCCTTGAATCGTTAATTACCGTTATAATAAGGAGGACAAAGTATTTCCTCTGGTTGTACTTGAGGGACTCAGCAGCAATTTCTGCAGCCTTGTTAACTACATGTCCGAATAATGTGGGTCCAGAAAGAGTAAAATTCTGCAAAGCACTTGCATAAGCAGCCATGATACCTCCCACACCGTCCACCTGTTAAAAAATATCAAAAGAGAAGGGGAAAAAACAGGAAGTTACTCATTCAAAAAAAGGAAGAAGGAAATTGTCAAAGGCATTGCACTGCCATGGAGCAGAGGGATATAATATATAAGATGACTCGCAACTGGACATCTCTAGCAAGCAAAACTAATTAACTCTACCTCAAAGGCACCTGGGCTTCCAGCTAAGTTGAAACAGTGAGACACCGTTCCACTATATGCCCTGCCACCAAAGCCCCAAGCAGGAAAGCGTTTATCAGAATCATAAAATTGTATGACATTTCCAACCTCCATAATAGCCTGTAACAAATACATTGACCAATTATCAACAAAACTTTTCTGGCATGCAGATACTGAGCATGACAATTAAAACTTCTGTTTGTTTGCATAGCTAGAACCAGAACACTAGGATTTGTAATAGAACAGAAAGTTTAAGGTACAATCAAACTTAAATGCGTATACTTTCAGATTATGAGCAAGCAAAGGTAAGATAACATTTCTTTTGGGTACAGAAATTGGACAAGTTCATTGCTAGAGCCTAAAACTTCATAGTGTGTAACGCAGTCAAGCAACCACAGTACATTATAAACATCATCAGTCACATGATTTTTTCCTGGCATATAAATAACATTCAGCTGATCTGTTATTAGGCAATGGAAACATTAGAATTTAAAGAAGATGTAGTCAGTAAAAAAAGGTGGTCATAACCTCTTACCCTCTGGTAAGCATTCAAACAGCCAGAAGGATCAATATAATGCAAGGAATCAGGATCATGCGGATTTCCATTAGAAGCTGGGCATTGTAAGTTCAGATGCATCAGAAAACTCTTACCTAGACCAATTTAAAAAAACTATAAAAATAGTTATAGTGCTTTCACCAGTAAAATCCACGGCAACCATAAAGCTAAGCTCAAATCCACTAGAAATGTAGTCAAGAAAACTATAGAGTTGCTTCTCAGCATATCCTTCAACAAAAAGTTGACCTTTCAGGACCTGAAAACAATCAAATGGGTTTAGATATCACAAAGATGCTAGGCCCCCGACCCCTTCAACCAAAAAAAATTAATTAAATAAAAACATCAATTACAAAGGAAAGTTTACCTTTTCATTACCCCGAAAACCAGAAGGTGGTGAAATAAAATTTGCACCAACTCTGCTCTTATGCATATTTTCAAGGTCTGCCACTGTCTTTTGTAATTTCCTGAATTAAAAGTGGTGATAATTTATTCAAAAATAATGACAAAAGTTCTCCGACAAGCAAAAAGGAGTTACTTTAACTGAAACCAAAACACTAACGAGCTACGATAATAATATTTCTTTATACGCTTAATAGATACCCGATGAGGACATGGTTGCCACTGCTGTTAAAATCAAAGCACTCTATAACTAATGGATTATCCTGCAGGAAACAGAAAGACCCACTAAATTCAGAAGTAAAATAAATAGGGAAGTAGCTATGGGAAATTTTCAGTTGCAAGGAAACCATATTCAAAATAAATAGTGAAAGATACTTTTAAGCCTATTAATGCACTATTAAATACACTGTAGATCAGATAAAAACAACAAAATAGCCAACTGAAAGAACCGTAAGTTATATAGAATAACAAATGTTGTATTGCACCAGGCACACCCAATGTTAGAAGCAATCAAGGTACCAATGGTCAAAGGTGAAGGAGTTTTAGTAGATGATATCAAGCAGCAAGCGATTGACTTCTTGCAACGAAGAAACTACCTTATTCACAAATTGTTGCATAGTTAGACAGACAGGCTTCCATATGGGATATAAGTTATCATTTACAACCTCTGTCTTGCAAATTGGAACAGAACCTCCAGTTTCGACAATCCTAGATATTCTCAAGAAAGGATCCTGAAAGAAGATAGTGTATGACAAAGAGCAAATGAGACTGAAAACACCAAGAAGCTCCATAAGAAAGTACAGTTCAGTGTTACATACACTTTTTGAGAATAAATCCTTGTTTTCCAGGTTGGTACATCGCAATGTCATCTCCACTGCAGTTCTTGAAGTGACTGTTTCTTCTGCAAGAACAGTAAGTTTCCCTAAGTTCTTCAGGCCATGACCATCCCTGTTGTGCAGATCCAGTGTTATACTTCGGTTGCGCTTGGTCACAATCTGCAGGAAGATAAAAAGGAAACAAACTCTGTAAATTTCCATTATTATGACACTAACAAATATAGGAAATTGCAGTAGTTAGTGAATCTGAGGTGAAATACTACTAGCAAAGGAATTTTTTTCAAAGAAGTTGCTGTGGATAGTTAAATGATAAGCACGTCTCTTATACAGGAAGCCAGACATGTCTCCCATCAACAAGCACCCAAGCTTGTGGAGGAGTCAGCTTATAAAAACCTATGCTACACAAATATCCCATCCGATACCTGTTTGGCCAAGCATCGCAAATTTGCTTATCAAAAAAGGATTTTTAGTGAGAATCAGTTTGTATTTGGCTAATTGATTTGAAAAGCACTTTTGAGCAGGAATTAGTGTTTAGCCAAGCTTTTAAAAAGTGTTTCTAAGTATATTTTTCTCAAAAGTACTTTTCAAAAAGTGTTTTTGGAGAAAAGTTACTTTTTCTGCTTCTCAAAAACTGCTTCTACTTCTATCAAAACATTTTTTTCCTTCTAAAAGATTGGTCAAACACCTTAATTTTGGCAAAAAAGTACTTTTGACTAAAAAAAACTTATGGCCAAAAAGGAGCTTGACCAAACAGGCTATGAGGCTTCTAGGGTTAGCAGGGTAAAGAAAAACTCTTAAATAACGATCAAGGTTATTTAGTTACACTTAGTTTTCCTCTTGTGATAATGCTTCATGTTCCTTCTCTTTTGTATTTTTGAATCTATATACTGTTCTGGTGGTAACAATTTAACAGATTTTGTTCAAAAAGTTTTCTTTCGATTGAAACCCTTTTTTCAAAAAGTGATCAAACCACTTTAAATCGAATAAATTGCAATTCGTCGTCTTCCTATACTTTAAATTTTGAGAAACTATAATCATTATTTATTCCAAATTTTTTCGTGTGAGTCGAATTGCATCAGAGATAAATATTTCCACACAGTGATCGGCAATTGATCGCCCGTTAGTCCATCCGTCACCGGCGCCAATTTCGTTAATTTTCTGATTTTTGCTGTCGGAGATTTTTGAATTTTGTGATTGGTTTTTGGGCTGTTCGTTTTTCACATCAACCCTAGTGAATTGACATTTTTTTTCCAATGTTAATTACTGATTATTTTTCTTCAAACGTAGATAAAGTTACAAACGGATATAATACGGATTTTTGCTATTGAATTTTTTTTTTTTTAAATCTCATAAATATAAAACAGATTTTTGGCTTTAAGAGTAATTTGTAGAAGATATTGGTTTCCATTTCTAGGTTTTTTGCTACCCTATTCTCCTAGTTCCATGGGTGTTTGTGTATTTTGCCGGTATCATTTTTGGGAGGTGGGTAGTCTAGTCAGTTTAGTGGGCTTGTAGTTACTATTTGCTCCATTTGTTGTTTTGTGTGGTGTCTTTTCCCCGTTTCATTTTTAGACCTTCGTAGGTATAGAGACTGTGGTTTGTAATGGCAGAGTAGGGTAATGTCCTCGGAGAGGACGGATAGTGGGGAGGGGGGTAGCGCAAGGGTCGAGGGGTGGGACGGGGCCCAAAAGGGGTAAAGGGAACAGGATTGCCTGTAGGTTGAGAGTTGGATCATGGAATATAGGGACGTTGACGGGTAAGTCTATAAAGTTGGCGAAGATTCTCCAGAAGAGAAGGGTCAATATAGCGTGTGTGTAGGAGACTAGGTGGGTAGGATCGAAGGCGAGGAGTGTAGACGGGTATAAATTGTGGTTCTCCGGAGTCGTGAAGGGCAAGAACGGAGAGGGCATTTTGGTGGACAGGGAGCTTAGAGAGTCGGTGGTAGAGGTAAGACGGGTGAATGACAGATTGATGGCGATTAATGTAGTAGTTGGAGGGAGGACTCTGAATGTCATTAGCGCATATTCGCCACAAATGGACTTGGACGAAGAGGTAAAAGGGTGCTTCTGGGAAGCGCCGGATGAGGTGGTGCGGGGTATTCCGCCGACGGAGAAGCTATTCATATGAGGGGATTTCAATGGTCATATTGGGTCGTCTATTAGTGGCTATGGTGAGGTGCACGGTGGCTTCGGCTTTGGTGATAGGAACGGGGGTGATACCTCACTGTTGGATTTTCCTAGAGCTTTTGAGTTGGTGACAGTGAACTCTATGTTTACGAATAGGGAGGAACATTTGGTTACTTTCCGGAGTATGGTGGCTAAGACTCAAATTCACTATCTCCTCCTCAGGAGGTGTGATGGGGGGTTGTGCGAGGATTGTAAGGTGATCCCAAGTGAGAACCTCGCAACTCAACATAGGCTCCTAGTGATGGACTTCGGTATTTTGATGAAGAGGAAGAAGAGGTTTGTACGGGGCCGTCGAGGATTAGGTGGGGAGTTTTGTCTAAGGATAATGCGCAAGAGTTGGAGGGACGGCAGACAAATATGGGTGCCTGGAAGAGTGGTGGGGACGCTAGCGCTATGTGGACGGCGACGGCGGACTGTATAAGGGAGGCAGCAAGAGAGGTGTTGGGAGTTTCGAAAGGCTATTATGGCGGGCACCAAGGCGACTGGTGGTGGAATAATGTGGTCCAAGGTAAAGTGGAAGCCAATAAAGCGGCGTACATTAAGTTAGTAGAGAGCACCGACGAGTATCAAAGATGACCGAACAGAGAAAGATATAAAGAGGCTAGGAAAGAGGCGAAAGTAGCGGTCACAGAGGCTAAGACTGTTGCTTTTTGTAGGCTTTATGAGGAACTGGGGGCAAAGGTAGGGATAAAAAGTTATTTCGATTGGCCAAAGTGAGAGAGAAGAAGGCTCGCGATCTGGATCAAGTGAGGTGTATTAAAGACGAGGACGGTCGCGTATTAATGGAAGAGGCCCAGATTAGGCAAAGATGGCAGTCATACTTTCATAAACTTCTGAATGAAGAAGGGGACGAAAACATCGTGTTAGGGCAATTGGGGCACTCCGAGAGTCATCGGGACTTTAGGTATTGTAGGCGCATTAAGGTTGAGGAGGTCGTGGGTGCGATGGGTAAGATGAGTCGGGGCAAAGCGACCGGACCTGACGAGATTCCAGTAGAGTTTTGGAGATATGCGGGTAGGGCAGGCTTGGAGTGGCTGACTGAGCTGTTTAATGTTATCCTCAAGACAAAGAGGATGCCTGATGAGTGGCGGTGGAGTACAATGGTTCCGGTGTACAAGAACAAACGGGATATCCAGAATTGTAACAACTATAGGGGTATCAAGTTACTAAGTCATACCATGAAAGTCTGGGAGAGGGCGGTGGAAATGAGGATAAGGAGGGCGGGGTCAATATCGGAAAATCAGTTCGGGTTCATACCGGGCCGTTCTACTACGGAAGCTATCCACCTTACTAGGAGTTTGGTGGAACTATACAGGGATAGGAAGAGGGATTTGCATATGGTGTTTATTGACCTAGAGAAGGCATATGACAAGGTCCCTAGGGACGTCCTTTCGAGGTGTCTGGAGGTGAAAGGTGTGCTGGTGGCTTACATTAGGGCGATACAGGATATGTATGATGGAGCTATGACTCGGGTTAGGACTGTGAGAGGTGATTCAGATCCTTTTCCGGTGGTTATGGGATTATACCAAGGATCTGCGCTCAGCCCGTTCTTATTTGCTCTGGCGATGGACGCATTAACACACCATATCCAAGGAGAGGTGCCATGGTGTATGTTGTTCGCTGATGATATAGTTCTGATTGATGAGACGTGAGGTGGCGTTAATGTGATACTGGAGGTATGGAGGCAGACTCTAAAAGTCTAAAGGTTTCAAGTTGAGCAGGACTAAGACAGAATATGTGGAATGTAAGTTCAGCAACGTGACGGGGGAAGCAGATGTGGAAGTTAGACTTGACTCACAGGTCATCCTCAAGAGAGAAAGTTTTAAGCACTTAGGATCAATTATCCAGAGAGATGGGGAGATCGATGGTGATGTTACGCACCGTATAGGAGAGGGGTGGATGAAATGGGGGTTAGCGTCTGGAGTCTTGTGTGACAAGAATGTGTCACCGAAACTCAAAGGTAAGTTCTATAAAGCGGTGGTTAGACCGGTTATGTTGTATGGAGCTGAGTGTTCGCCAGTCAAGAATTCACATATCTAGAAGATGAAAGTAGCAGACATGAGGATGTTGAGATGAATGTGTGGACACACTAGGCCGGATAAAATTCGAAATGAAGATATTCGGGAGAGGGTTGGCGTGGCTCCCGTGGACGACAAGATGCGGGAAGCGCGGCTTAGATGGTTCAGACAAGTATGGAGGAGAAGCCTAGATGCACCGGTTAGGAGGTGTGAGCATTTAACTTTTGCAGGTACGAGAAGAGGAAAAGGGCCGCCTAGGAAGTATTGGGGCGAGGTGATCAGGCAGGACATGGCGCGACTTTAGATTTCCGAGGACATGGCTTTTGATAGGAACATGTAGAGGTCGAGCATTAGGGTGGTAGGCTAGGGGGTAGTCATGAGTTCTTCCCTCTTTGTACCGGGTAGTCTGTTAGAGTTTCATTAGATTTGTTAGCAGTCTTTGTTGTATCCACATTGGTGTTTTGCATAGTTTTGTGTTATTGTCCTTTCACTTATTTGTTGTGGTTATTTTCTTTCTGGTATCTT
>MU776415.1:109744-141220 GCA_026770625.1 Nicotiana glauca
CGGTTCGAGGTAAGTGGCTTGTCTAACCTTGTGTGGGGGACTTTGTCCCTTAGGATGTGATATTTGGTAATTGAATGCCTTGTACGTGAGGTGACGAGCGCGTACTTGAGCTAATTGTTGAAACCCCGAATTTTTACTTAAAATATTTGAACCGCGTTTCTTTCGTATTTGCTTTATTCTACTTGCTATTATAGCCTGTGCCGATATAGAAAAGTATGTTAGTTGATCCAAATTGCTTATTTGCTTAATGTGCCTTAATTGAAATCACGTGGAGCATGTTAGGCCAAAACTATTTGTGCTTTGTATTGTTATACTTCAATTTTTGAATATTCTCTGATTTTGGTTGTGCCTTTACATTGGGACTACGGGTTTGATTCCCGGAGATCCCCCTGCGTATTTATATTTGGGACTACGGGTTTGATTCCCGGGAGATCCCCCTGCATATTTATATTTGGGACTACGGGTTTGATTCCCGGGAGATCCCCCTGCATATTTATATTTGGGACTAAGAGTTCGATTTTCGGGAGACCCCCTGTATATTTATATTTGGGACTACGGGTTAGATTTTCGGGAGATCCCCTATACATTGATAGTTGGACTATGGGACGGTATCCCGGGAGATCCACTGGACAGATTAAATATAAACGGGAGTCAGGACGGTATCTTGGAGATCCCCGATTGGTATTATTGGTACTGAATTGTTTTCCTCCAGTGTTTACATTGTATTCGCGTTATTCTGTGAACTTGTTGATGTTATCTTATACTGTGTTATATTACTGATGTTCTCACTTATTTATATTACTTTACTCCATACTATTGGATCATACCTTGTATTTTATCTCAGTAGGGCCCTGACCTTCCTCGTCACTACCCAACCGGGGTTAGGCTTGGCACTTACAGAGTACCGTTGTGGTGTACTCATCCCTTTCCTGTGCATGTTTACATGTGCAGATCCAGGTATCTTTACTCATGCATATCATCCTTGAGGCGAGGCGATTCTTCAGGACTTCGAGGTATATCTGCCACGTCCGCAGACCAGGAGTCTCTATCTTATTCTAGCTTTAGTATATGATTTTTCCTTCTTTCGGTTGTGTAGACATTCTGGAGTTAGAGCAGTATATCTCATTTCTATTAGCCTGTGTTTCCTGTGAGTTTCCGGGTTTTGTTTTTTTTTTTCTTTTTTGGGTTTTTGTGATATGGGTTGTATTATGCTAAGTGGCACTTATACACAGTAAGATTTTCAGTTGTCGCTTCCGCAAGTTGTGTAAATTCCGCATTTTTAGGCTTACCTAGTCGTAGGAACTAGGTGCCATCACGACATGTTCACGGAGGGCGAACTGGGGTCGTGACAACTGGTGTAGAGGTACTTCAAACCCCAGTGTTTCAGCGAACACAAAGTTCGGCAGTAAATCACACTTACGGATGCTTTGTTTGTAGTTAAAAACAATGCAGAATAAGGGAGGAAAACTCCGAAGCCGAATGGAAATTATGAAAGGAAGGAATGCAAAGTATAGCCAATGTTGAGTGATAACAGAAACGGAAATCGGATTGCTCGTTGCTTTCTGTTTTCTGTTTGTTTTTTTTCTTATGTTTCAACAAGCTGCTAGCACCATTCTTTTATAGTGTAATCAGCTGCTAAACACACTCATTTGGTGAAGCATTTTCTCATGGTGGCTGGAGAACTAATGCTTTTAATGGAGGAAGCACTTAACATGGTGGAATGAGCACTTGCTCATGGAGCATCAGGCTGCCAATGCACTTGGCTGAAGAAACTACGGATTTGAAAATATTCGTTACAAACACGGATAATATTACGTTAATATTCACTATTAATAAATAAATTTGGTCCAAAAAATTAATCAATCAATCTATCATTTGACCAAATCCGAAGCCGAAGCCGTAACCGAGCCGAGTGAGCGACGACGACGACGGCGCGATGCTTGCCTTCTTCCTAACTCTTTAGGAGCTACATGAAGTGCATTTGTATATAAACCCATCAAAATTCTTTTCCTCTACCAATGAGGGATAATGTCTCATTAAAAATAGAAGAAAACTTAAAATTTTACTCAAAAATTTTATTTTTCCTCCATTTCCCATTCACCCTCTTTTTAAGACTTTTCCATCTTAAAATCCTCAACAACCACGCACACCTTTTCCCGAATATTATCATTCATAATCTTATCCATCGTAGTATGCCCGCACATCCACCTCAACATCTTCATTTCTGCTACCTTCATCTTCTGGGTATGTGAATTCTTAACCGGCCAACACTTAGCCCCATACATCATGGCCGGTCTAACCACAACTTTATAGAACTTAAGAAAAGAAAAAAAAAATAATTAAAAAAAAAAAAATTATATATATATATATATATATATATAACAGAATTAGTATCAAAATATTAAGCTAATTGGCAAGTTAATAATAAGTCACATCAGTAAATGTATAGTACTAAGTACTTCCTAATTTAATAAAGAATAAATAAGGAATAAATAATTTATTTGATTACTATATGATGTGTATTTTTTTATTTTGTATATATTTTGTTATATTTCTATACACTACATTAAATAATAAAATAACAACTATATACTATTTATTAAACGGAAAAGGGCCAAAACTATCCCTATCGTTTGGCTAAATGGTTTATAAATACCCTCCGTTCATCTATCCGTCCAAAAAAATACACGAGGTTAATTCTATTAACAAAAATACCCCCGCGACTAACGGCAAAACTGATGGAGTGTGTTTTTTTGAACGGATAGATGGACGGAGGATATTTATAAACCATTTAGCAAACGATAGGGATGAGTCACGTGGAAATCTTTGATTGGAACAAAAAAAGGATATTATTTCAACCTAGTTAATTACCTGGTCCGACCCTATTTATTTGACCCGCCTAATTATTTTCTTTCTTTTTCTTTGCTTTTTTTCCCTCTCTTTTTTCTTATCACCCAGCACACCCACTCTCATCGTACAAAGAATTTTTAGAATGTAACCCTTTACTTTTTTTTTACCTTTTATAGATTCAATCTTTATCCTAGAATGTGATAATTTCAAGCTTTTTAGCACCTTGATTTCAATTTTCTTGTGTGCTTGTATCAGTTATATGTAGTTATTTTTTCTCTGTTATTTCGTGGCTCGTTTGTCTCCTTATGAACAATCCAAAGATTTCCATTACTTGTCCCTTTCAAAGTTTCAATATTTCTCTTAGATTTGATTGATATATTTGGACAATATTAGCATCTGGGCTCAATTTTTTTGTTTCAGATTTTTGGTTTGTTTTGATCCTTGTCTTCTTACTTAACAACCTAAATGTATCTGTTGATTTTCCATTTAAGAGTTTCAATACTTATCCTGAGTTTGATTGGAGATATTTCAGAATCTGGTTTGAATTTCGGGTTATTTGATTTTGGATTTTATCTATTCTTTAATTAATTTGTTATTGTGTGTATGCAATGTCCCAATTGAAGAAGAAGAAAGGGGAAGATCAGATGAGTGGGAATGGGTGTGATAGATACTACCCATTTTTGTAAATATGTCGGATAAGGTAAATGGGTTGAAATAATATCCATTTTTTGTTCTAGTCAAAGATTGCCACGTGGCCCAATTAAAAACTGTCACGTCATTAAATGAATGACTCATCCCTATTGTTTGCTAAATGGTTTATAAATACCCTCCGTTCATCTATCCGTTCAAAAAAACACATTCCATTCGTTCTGCCGTTAGTCGCGGGGGTATTTTTGTTAATAGAATTAACTTCGTATGTTTTTTTGGGCGGATAGATGGACGGAGGGTATTTATAAACCATTTAGCAAATGATAGGGATATTTTTGGCCCTTTTCAGATTATTAAAATAGTATGATATATTAGATCATACTTTTATAAGATTAATATTCTATCAAATTTTTCGCGCCTCGCGCAAGTTCTAACACCAGTTCGTGGGAAAAACAATGCACATAGAGCTTTTGATAATATATGCAAGATAGTTTGACTGATGGTGATGCTAAATTACAAGACCAAAAGGAGAATTCTTATGTTCTTGCGGTGAATCAAAATCTAGATCTCCAGAGCATAAGAAAAGAGAAAGCTTTGGTTTCGGATTCAATTGGAATCACTGAGTTATGCCCTAACTCAGTATTAATATAAAGCTTAATTCTTTGTCTCAGGGCACGTGGAGCTAAAGAAGGATTTTTTAATCTAAACAAACGTGGACGGTGGAGATCAACTCAAAACATAGTTGGCAAGCTTACGGACAACCTTTTATTAGTGTTCCTTTTCCTTTTTTTATGTAAATATTTTGTACGGTATATGTTATAGAGTGGGTAGCCTATAGAATTTTAGCACATACAAGTAGGTAGTACACAATTCTCTTATTAGTCTAGTACAGTGACAAAGAAGTAGACAGAAGAAAATTTTCTCTCAAGATCTTTCTTATTTACAATGAATTTCATGATGGTATCATACCAGCTCATTTGAGAGATATTTCATCTTCACTCTTTTTAGCAAAGCTTCTCCTTTTTTTGTTCTTCCGTGTTCTCTTTTCTGTCTTTTTTCAAAAAAAAAATGTTTTGGCTATGGTTTTCTCCTCGGTAGTAATCTTGGCAAAAATCAACTACCATCACTGATAACTCACACCCATTCTATTTTGCAGTACCACCGAAGTCTGATATACCTGCACCATTTTCTATGGAATATGTGTAACGAGAGTCTAAGCTCCTCCTCCGGCCTTAGAAGTGCTTGGTGTCATAGGGAGCACACTTGCTTGAACCATGCTCATAAAACCAATTATACAGACCAAGGCATCTTAAAGCACTGGGTTGTAATAAACCCCTCTGGAACCTGAGCTAGTCCTACTGGCTTGTTCTGAACTAGGATCTGCTTATCATCTGGAGCTATATGTGGCTTAGCTGATGTCGTTCTAGCACGGGTGTGAATCTTTGTAGGTGTCATTACATGTGCTCTAGGCTGGGCTCTCGCTTTGTCCCTTCCCCGGTGTCCACCCTGTTTGACTCAAAAAATTTTAAGTTCTTTTTAAGCAAATCAATCAAAGATGAAGGGGTAAATCATAGCCGAAGATAATAAACTCTAGGATGATAATGATGGGGAGAGGACAATAGTATAGAGATGATAAGAGTAGAGAGAGAGAGAGAGAGATGATAATAGAGAGATAATAATAATTTTGTATGTCAAAAACTCTGTCTGTATTACAAGGCTTAGATCCCTCTAATATACTGGGAGGTTTCCCTTAATCGTGGGGACGACGAATTAAGAAGTATCTACCAAGCCAAATCTAATGTCGATGCGATAGCGTCTCTCCTTTCGCCTATGGCTCGTACCCCTGTGTCGACTCGTGGGTTTTAGGTCACTTGTCATACTCGCTATAGGCCGTGGTCGATCAAACTCGGACCCATACAGTTAGTCCCTTCGCTCGTCGAGGTCGCAACAGGATGCATCCTTGGTGAGTGGACTTGATGCCTCCTTTTTTAGGAGGAATTTGACTCGCCGAGATATTACGACGTGATCAGTGAGAGGTGGTAGTCATGTATGGCGGGATATCTAAGAGTATACGCCACCCTGGGTGACGTCAGCCTTCGCATGCGTCATTATTTTGCGGATTTTTGAGGTAAAAGACTGACGATTTGGCGCTTGGTTTCCTGCGCTGATTTGAACCCTGCCGCCTCAATTCTGGCGCCACCCAACCCTATAAATAAGTGAAGGGTTCGATTCCTTTGAAAAACTTTGGCCATTCTTGATAATTTTCCGGTCTTCTTCTTCCGCTTTCATATTTCTTCGTTTCCGTTCCTGTCCGGAAGTTCTCCTCTCTTTCACTCCATTTGTATAGCTTACTTTTTTTAAACAAAATCATGTCGAGATCTCGTTGCACTAACGAAGAGGTTCCTGAGGTAGCTCCATCGAATGCAACACCTCTTTCTGACAGCGGAGAGGTGGAGGTAGAAGAGGGTGACATCCCTCTTACAATAGAGGCGTTGCTACCGAGGCATCCCCTGTCTTGGAATGATTTCCTCAAGGACCCGCCCCCTACTCCGAACCCTGTGCTTTCTGAGACGAATCAGACTCACCTCGGTGCCCTCCGCATAAAATATAGTATTCCTACCCATGTAGAGATGATTTTGGCGGAGGGAGACTACGTTGACGTTCATAGGCCTGGGTACTGTGTCTTCTATGAATAGCCTTTTGTGATTGGCTACACCCTTCCTTTCTTTCCTCTAGAGTACGAGTTCTACATATTTTATCATATTTTTCCGGCTCAGATTACGCCGTACACACTCAAGGTGCTTCTGCTGCTAGCTAAGTACGCGGAATTGGCAGAGTGCGACGTCTCCATTCATCATCTCCTGCATTTATTTTCATCTGGTTTCCTTAGGGGAACCATGGTGCACCTGAGACTTCGTGGTACGAAAGGGCTGGTGGTCGGGACGGATGATCGGGCGAGCCGTAAGTTTTAGCATAAGTACTTTTTCATCAAGACTGAGCACGTCGTTTCTAACCCCACCGGATTTCCAGAGCGGTGGAATAAAGCTCGTAAGTATTGTAGTTTATTAAGTCCCCCCTTATTCCGCTATTATCGTAACTTTTGGTTACTTATGTTGCAACTATGGGACGTCCACCTCAGCCCATTATCGGTACTGGGTCGCCGGCCTGCTGCCCCATGCGGAGGAGACTCGAACTTGGTCTGCCTTCGTGCAACGTTATGGCCCTAAAGTTTCCTCACGTAAATTTCTGCCCTACTACCTTGTTGGTCATGCGACTCTACTTAACCGTATGATTCTCTGTGACGATAGGTCGGGGAGCTTCCAGGCGGAGTGCACCCGTCCCAGCTTTCAGGCGATCCGCTGCTACCACGGACACTCGCTACATTTTCTGCGAGTCTATTCGGGAAGATCGCCCTTTACTTCTTCAACAGGGGGACGCGTCTAGAACTGCGGCCATGAGAGAAACGGCCTCGTTGGCACCGACCCCACATCTTGTCGACGAATCTTCTAATGGTCACGAGCTGCTAGAGAGAAAAAGGAGAAGGTTGGAGCTGGGAAAAGGTGTGGCCACTGAGGTTGATGGAAGTGGAGCATCTCGGACGGCTCCGGTGCCCGTTTTTTATGGCTGATGCCATTTTGTTGAGGAGGTCGCCCCGAGTGGAGAGAGTTGGCCCGGGAGCCAGTTCGGTACGTTTCGCTGAAGGGGGCGTGTCGTCCAATGTCGGAGGACCTCATGTGGAGGAGGACGGATCGGGTTCTGATATCGCCCTGGAGGACGTTGATGAGTTTTTGGGTCGCCATACCCATGTGAAAGTGCGGACGGATGGGTCCGACCGTCACGTGGTAATTTCGGGGAGTTACAACTTGCTGCTGAATAGCGAGCAGGTCGCGTCAGCCCTTTCCCTTTTATGTGCCGCTCCTGAAAGCGAGACGCTTGGTACGATGAGTGACGCGGAGTTGCCTCGGAAGGTCGTCCGTGTGGCCTTGCAGGTAGGTTTTTTTGTCCTTTCTTTGTGTTATGGGGTTGGTGTGGCAATGGCATATATTTTCTAACTCTGCTCTTCTTTTGTTAGACCCTCGTTCTGGAGGTGGAGAGAGATCGCCGTGACCGAAGAAGGACGGACCTCTATGAGAAGATATCGTTGAAATACCATCAGTATCGTGCTAAGCACCGGGCGATGTTTGACATCTATCAACAGGATCACGAGTTTCAGGTGTTCCGTGAGGGACTTAAGCAGCGGGAGGACCAATTGGAGTGCAAGGTTGAGGAGATGAAGGAGAGGGACTAGGAGCTTGTGAGGGCTATCGCCCATAACAACGAATTAAAGGCCCTTCTTAAGGCGAAAGAGGATGAGCTTGAGTTGAGTCAGGGGGTAATGGGGGAGAATGCCGACTTACAGCAGAAGGTAACCGGCTTGAACGCGAAGCTAGGTGCTAAGGCAGTGGAGGTTGATGGACTTAAGGGCGAGTTAAATGTCAATGCCGACAAGTTAGCCGCTGCTATTTTTAAGGCGTTGTCTTTGGAGGATGCCCTCCACATATCCAGGTCGGAACTTGCGAGGGAAAGGGAAGCCTCCGGTCGTCGAACGCAGAGTTTGAAAGGCGTGTTGGGGAGTTAGAGGCGGAGTTGTCTGCATTGCAAGGGCAAAGGAGGAAAAACATCGTTCTCGACCCTCAATGTCTCGTCCTTCGGCTAGTTAGGGCTCGCCTCATTGCCGGTACGAAATGTGGGTCTATGCAGAGGCTCGACTCGATGTATATAAAGCTTTTCATGTCGAGGGCCGGGCGACAGAGGCGGAGGTTCAAGCAGTGCATGCGGAGGAATGTGCAGCCCATGAATTATGTGGGTACGACCTTCTTAATCCTGACAGGGAGGGTGTCACCTTTGATGACGCAAATCGCCTTGACTCAGATTCGTGGTATGAAGATTCTTACCCTGCTAGGGGCGACGTGTAGTTTTAATTTACACTTTTTGCTTAGGATTTTTTTGGGCGTGGGCCGTACTAGGGCCTGTTGATGTAAAAGATATTTTTGTTGTAATATAAACTTTACTTTTGTCAATTTGTCTGCTCGTCGTTTCCCTTTTTGTTTATTGCGTGATATGTGCCTCTGTTGGGATATTGTTTTGACTGTCGTCTCGTCGTTTCCCCTTTTGTTTATAGCATGATACGTGCCTCTGTTGGGATATCATTTCGTATGTCGTTGACATGATATCCCAGTGTGGTTCGAACGAGGTTGGACTAACGTCGATGGTCTTGGCCATTAGGATGTTGCTTCGACTATCGTCAAAGTAGTATCCCGCCGTGGTTCGAACGAGGTCGTACTAATATCGATGGCCTTAGATATTAGAATGTTTCTTCAACTATCGTCGAAGTAGTATCCCATTGTGGTTCGAACGAGGTTAAACTAATATCGATGGCCTTAGCCATTAGGATGTTGCTTCGACTATCGTGGAAGTAGTATACTTTCGTGGTTCGAACGAGGTCGAACTAATATCGATGGCCTTAGCCATTAGGATGTTGCTTTGACTGTCGTCGAATATTATCCCGTTCTGGTTCGAACAAGGTCGAACTAATATTGATGGCCTTAGCCATTAGGATGTTGCTTCGACTGTTGTCGAAGTAGTATCCCGTCGTGGTTTGAACGAGGTCGAACTAATGTTTATGGCCTTAGACATTAGGATGTTGCTTCGACTATTGTCAAAGTAGTATCCCGTCGTGGTTCGAACGAGGTCGAACTAATGTCGATGGTCTTAGCCATTAGGATATTACTTCGACTGTCATTGAAGTAGTATCCTGTCGTGGTTCGAACGATGTCAAACTAATGTCGATGGCCTTAGCCATTAGGATATTGCTTCGACTGTCGTCGAAAGTATCCTGTCGTGGTTCGAACGAGGTCGAACTAATGTCGACGGCCTTAGCCATTAGGATGTTGCTTCGACTGTCGTCGAAGTGGTATCTCATCGTGGTTCGAATGAGGTCGAACTAATGTCGATGGCCTTAGCCATTAGGATGTTGCTTCGACTGTCGTCGAAGTAATATCCTGTCGTGGTTCGAGCGAGGTCGAACTACGATCGATGGCCTTAGCCATTAGGATGTTGCTTTGACTGTCATCTAATTAGTATCATGTCATGGTTCGAACAAGGTCGAACTAATATCGATGGCCTTAGCCATTAGGATGTTGCTTCGACTGTCATCGAAGTAGTATCCCGTCATGGTTCGAACAAGGTCAAACTAATATTGATGGCCTTGGCCATTGGGATATTTGCATTTCATACAATGGAGATTGAATTTTGTTCATACAATGGAGATTGAATTCTGTTCATACAATGGAGATTGGATTATTTGTGTAGTCCCTTCATTACTTCGACCCAGAGATTGAATCGATGGGCCGAGGTGATGAACAACGTTCTGATACACAGGGCATCCCCTTCGCCGCTTCGTTAAAAACCTCCCCGAGAAAACTCGATTGGGACAAAACTGGGGTGAGGTAAAAAGAGTATGACTTAGGTGACGCCTTTCAAAAGTGGAAGTACTTGAGATGGGCGACGTTCCAGTTGTTTTGGAGTAGTTTTCTGCAACGACCCGGTCGGTCATTTTTAGAATTTACGCCCCGATCCCCTATTAACTGCTTCCCCTAAGTTTATTTCTGCTATTTTGGTTTGCTAGAACGTTCGGTGTTGAGTTTTGGAGAGTTTTGGGACACTTAATCCCTAAATGAGAGCTTAAGTGTTGGAAAGTGGTCCGTAGTCGGAACAGTGTGAAGACGGCCTCGGAATAGAAATTCGATGGTCCCGTTAGCTCTGTTAGGCGATTTCGGGGTTGGGATCGTGTTCGGAACGTGTTTTGGAAGTTCGTAGCTAATTTAGGATTGAAATGCCGAAGTTAGAATTTTTGAAGTTTCCGGTGCGATAGTGAAATTTTGATCCGAGGGTCGGAATGAAATTCCGGAAGTTGCAGTAGCTCTGTCATGTTATTTGGGATGTGTGTGCAAAATTTCAGGCTATTCGGACGAGGTTTGGTTAGGTTTTTTATCGAAAGCGTGTTTTGATGAAATTTGAAACTCTTAGGTTCAAATCATTGATTAATTCAAGTTTCCAACATTGTTTTAGGTGGTTTAAGGATTAGTACAATTTGGATGACGTTATGGGATATGTCCGTAATTTTGGTTGCGGTCCCAGGGGCCTCGGGTGTGTTTCAGATGCTCAACGGAGCATTTCAGAGTTTTGAAAAGTTGCAGAAAAATTCTTCAGTTCTGCTGCAGATTTTCCTTCTATGCGATCGCATCATCACCTCCGCGATCGCATAGTGTATTCCAGAGGGGTTCCAATTCCTTCTATGCGATCACATAACCTTGTTCGCGATCGCATAGTTATGATTTCTCCGCTTTTGCGATCGCATTACCCCCCATATGCGTTCGCATAGGCCATTTTCTGGGCCTTCCAATTTTACTCTATGCGATCGCATGCCTACTCCTGCGATCGCATAGAACAAAATGTCTGGGCAGACAGATTTAATCCCAAATTCGAGGGTTCACCATTTTTATCACATTTTGACTTCTAGAGCTCGGTTTTTGGAGAAATTTCGAGGGGTTTTCGCGAGCAACGATTGGGTACGATTCTATACTCTCTTATGCTTAATACCTACCAATCCAATTATGATTTCCTTCGTATTTTCGGATTTTTGAATGAAAAATGGGTCAAAATCCTTAGACTAAATTGTTGAGTTTTGAGTGGGTATTTGACCTTCGATTTGAGAGATGTATATATGGGTAGACTCGTGAGAGTACGAGGGTTCTGAAAATATAAAAAAAATTATCCGATTTCGAGACGTGGGCCCGAGGGGCATTTTGGTTATTTTACATAATTTCGCGTATTATCTTATAATTTAACTGTAGACTCAGTACTTGTAGTGTTATTTACGTTATGAAATTTAATTGAATATATTTGGGCCATTTGGAGTCGAATACTCGTGGCAAGAACGTGATTTCGGATTGACTTTGAGCCGGTTTGAGGTAAGTGGCTTGTCTAACCTTGTGTGGGGGGACTTTGTCCCTTAGGATTTGATATTTGATAATTGAATGCCTTGTACGTGAGGTGACGAGTGCGTACTTGAGCTAATTGTTGAAAATCCGTTTTTATCTGGAGTATTTAAATTGAGTTTTCTTGCTTACTTGTTTTACCCTAATTGCAAATTTAGCATGTGTTAGTTAGAGGAGCATGTTTAGTTGACTTACTTGCCTATTTGTTTAAACAGCCTTGTTTGTAATCTATGAAGCATGTTAGGCTAGAATTTACTATTATTCGTTATGAGTTTGGTATTTATTTGATATTTTGAGTTGTTATTGTTTGTTTTAATTTGGGACTACGGGACGGCATCCCGGGAGATCCCCTGCACGTTTTATATTCTGGATTGGGAATGCGGGATACTAAGAGATCCTTGGCACATGTGTATATAATTATCGAGGATACCAAAAGATCCTCGGGATACTAAGAGATCCCCGAATCATTATTGAGGATACCAAGA
Organism: Nicotiana glauca; assembly: GCA_026770625.1. Taxonomy (NCBI): domain Eukaryota; kingdom Viridiplantae; phylum Streptophyta; class Magnoliopsida; order Solanales; family Solanaceae; genus Nicotiana; species Nicotiana glauca. Next base: position 121,767 of record MU776415.1, read on the forward strand.
GATCCTCGGGATACCAAGAGATCCCCGAATTATTATTGAGGATACCAAGAGATCCTCGGGATACCAAGAGATCCCCGAATTATTATTGAGGATACCAAGAGATCCCTAAATTATTAATTAGGATACCAAGAGATCCTCGGGATACCTAGAGATCCCCGATTATCATGCATGTTGTGAGCAGTATTTACCTTGTATTATTTTGTTTCTGCTTTCTACTACTGCATTACGTATTTATCCTGTTTCGATTCTCATTGTAAACTTTATATATACTGTTCTCTTTATCTTATCATTTATTATGTTTATCTCAGTAGGGCCCTGACCTTCCTCGTCACTACCCAACCGAGGTTAGGCTTGGCACTTACTGAGTACCACTGTGGTGTACTCATGCCCCTTCTGCTTATATTTTTCATGTGCAGATCCATGTACCTCCATCTAGGCATACTATCCCCGAGGCGGAGAGATCTAGCAGAGACTTCGAGGTATATCTGCCGCGTCCGCAGACCAGGAGTCCCTATCTATTCCAGCTTTTAGTAGATGACCTTCCTTTCTTTTCAGTTGTTTAGACATTCTGGAGTTAGAGCAGTGTATTACATTTCTATTAGCCTGTGTTTCCTGTTAGTTTCCGAGTTTTGGGAGTTGTTTTGGATTTTTGTGATTTGGGTTGTATTATGCTAAGTGGAACTTATATACAATTTTCTCTTAGCAGCATAATTTTAAGTTATTTACTTCCGCAAGTTAGTATTGTTTCCGCATTGTTAGGCTTACCTAGTCGTAGTGACTAGGTGCCATCGCGACATGTTCACGGAGGGCGAACTGGGGTCGTCACAAATTGGTATCAGAGCTATAGGTTAATAGGATTTACGGAACACAGGCTGGTTTATTAGAGTCTCACTAATCGGTACAGAGACGTATGTATTTATCTACGAGAGGCTATGTAACTGTTTAGGAAAAAATCTTCACTTTATTTGATTTCCTTGTCGTGCGATATTTTTGACATCAATTCTAAACTTCTATCTTCTATTTTCTCACAGATGGTGAGGACACGTGCTACTCGGGATGATCAGACACCCATACCCCCTACTGCAGCCGTCAGAGGCCGGGGCCGAGGTAGAGGCCGTGGACGCGCACGTGGTGTAGCCAGAGCACCTACGCGAGCTGTTGCTGAGGTACCGCCAGCAGATCCAGCCGCAGTTCAGACACCGGCAAATCCTCCAGTTACTACTAATCCAGACCTTCGGGAGACTTTGGCACAGTTTATGAGCATGTACACCACGTTGGCTCAGGCAGGGTTGTTTTCCCTTGTTGCAGCCACATCCCAGGCCGGGGGAGTAGCACAAACTCCCGCTGCCCGCACTCCTATGCAGCGAGTGCATGTTGAGCAGGTCCTAGAGATTAATCCTGTACAGCCTGCAGTACAGTCCAGCCCGAGGATAGGACAACTGCTTCTGAGGATGAGCAGCTGAGACTTGAGAGATTCAAGAAGTATGATCCTCCGGTTTTTAGTGGATTGGCGTCAGACGATGCCTTGGGATTTCTAGAGGAGTGCCACCGTATTCTTCGCACTATGGGTATAGCAGAGTCCAACGGGGTTTCCTTTACTGCCTTCCAGCTTCGGGGAGCCACTTATGATTGGTGACGCACTTATGAGATAGACAGTCCAGTCGAGGCTGCTTTACTAACTTGGACCCAGTTCACGGGTATGTTCATGAGAGAGTTTGTCCCTCAGAGTCTTAGGGACGCATGGCGCGCAGAGTTTGAACATTTGCGCCAGGGTACTATAACTGTTTTGGAGTATGCTATCCATTATACTAGATTGGCCAGGCATGCACCGGCCTTGGTTGCTACTGTCCGTGAGAGAGTTCGCCGGTTCATTGAGGGTCTTATTCCACCCATCAGATCTAGCATGGCTTGAGAGTTAGAGATGGATATTCCTTATCAGCAGGTAGTGAGAATTGCTAAAAGGATCGAGGGTATGCTCGCCAGAGAGCGAGAGGAGAGAGAGGCCAAGAGGTCTCGAGAGTCGGGCTACTACTTTGGTACCCGTACAGCAGGTCATCATGGTAGGGGTTATATGGGTCACCCTGTTCATTCAGCTCTTCCAGAAGCCAGCAGTGCTCCAGCTCCTCCTAGACCTTAGGAGCCTTATTATGCACCTCCAATTTCTAGCGTGCCTCCTGCGCGGGGTACTTTCAGAGGTCAGTCCAGTAGACCTGGCCCCAACCAGTCACAACCACCACGTCCTCCCAGAGCTTATTTTGAGTGCGGTGACACCCGCCATGTAGTGAGAGATTGCCCTAGACTTGGGAGGGGTGCACCTCCACAGACTGCTCAGTCACAACGTGCTCCTCATAGTTCTCAGGCCATGATCACAGCTCCAGTTGTTACCCCACCTACCCAGCCAGCTAGGGCCGGAGTTCGGGGAGATCGAGGTCGCCCTCGAGGGAGAGGCCATGCCAGATATTATGCTATTCCTGCTCGTACCGAGGCTGTTGCCTCCAATTCTTTTATTACAGGTATTATACTGGTCAGTCACAGAGAGGCATCAATTCTATTCGATCCCGACTCTACTTATTCATATGTGTCTTCTTATTTTGCTCCGTATCTGGGTGTGCCCCCAGATTCTTTGAGCTCTCCTGTTTATGTTTCTACTCATGTAGGAGATTCTCTTGTTGTGGACCACATTTATCGGTCATGTTTGGTTATTATTCATGGTTTTGAGACCAGAGCAGACTTATTATTACTCAATATGGTAGAGTTAGATATTATCTAGGGCATGGATTAGTTGTCGCCCTATTATGTTATTCTTGATTGTCACGCCAAGACCGTGACGCTGACTATGCCAGGTATTCCGCGTGTTGAGTGGTGTGGTACTTTAGATCACACTCCCAGCAGAGTTATCTCTTTTCTTAAAGCTCAGTGTGTGGTTGAGAAGGGGTGTGCCGCTTACTTAGCTTATGTGAGAGATGTCAGTGTTGATACCCCTTCTGTTGATTCAGTCCCAGTGGTACGGGATTATCCCGATGTGTTTCCAGCCGATCTTTCGGGGATGCCGCCCGATAGGGACATTGATTTTGGCATTGATTTGTTGTCGGGCACTCAGCCCATTTCTATTCCTCCATACCGTATGGCTCCTCCTGAATTAAAAGAGTTGAAGGATTAGTTACATGAATTTCTTGATAAGGGTTTTATTCGACCCAGTGTTTCATCTTGGGGTGCTCCTGTCATGTTTGTGAAGAAAAAGGATTGTTCTATGCATATGTGTATTGATTATCGCCAGTTGAATAAGGATAAAATGAAGAACCGTTATCCTTTGCCTTGCATTGATGATCTATTTGACCAGCTTCATGGCGCACAGGTATTTTCTAAGATTGATTTGCGCTCAGGTTACCATTAGTTAAAGATTCGGGAGCCAGATATCCCGAAGACTGCTTTCAGGACTCGGTATGGTCATTACGAGTTTCTTGTTATGTCATTTGGGCTGACCAATGCCCCAACAACTTTTATGCATTTGATGCACAGTGTGTTCAGGCCATATCTCGACTCGTTCATGGTTGTTTTCATAGATGATATTCTTGTTACTCCCGGAGTCGGGAAGATCATGAACAACACCTGGGGACAGTGCTTCAAACCCTGAGAGAGAAGAAGTTATATGCAAAGTTCACAAAATGTGAGTTGTGGTTGTATTCTGTGGAATTCTTAGGCCACGTAGTATCGAGTGAGGGCATTCGGGTGGATCCAAAGAAGATAGAGGCAGTGCAGAGTTGGCATAGACCCTTCTCAGCTACAGAGATTCGCCGTTTCCTTGGCTTTGCGGATTACTACCGTCGTTTTGTGGAGGGGTTTTCATCGATTGCATCCCCTATGACTAGATTAACCCAGAAGGGTGCTCCATTTTAGTGGACAAAGGAGTGTGAGGTGGGCTTTCAAAAGCTCAAGACAACTTTGACTACGGCCCCAATTTTGATATTGCCCACTGGTTCGGGGTCTTATACGGTATATTGTGATACTTCACGGGTTGGCCTTGGAGCGGTGTTGATGCAGGACGGTAGGGTGATTGCATACGCGTCCAGACAGTTGAAGATACATGAAAAGAATTACCCTATCCATGACCTTGAGTTAGCTGCTATTGTTCACGCCTTGAAAATCTGGCGTCATTATTTGTACGGTGTGCCTTGTGAGATGTATACTGACCATCGGAGTTTGCAACGCCTGTTCAAGCAAAAGGATCTAAACTTGTGCCAGAGGAGGTGGTTAGAGTTGCTGAAAGATTATGATATTACTATTCTGTATCACCAGAGCAAGACCAATATGGTAGCTGATGCCTTGAGCCGTCGGGCAGAGAGTTTGGGGAGTTTAGCATATTTACCAGCTTCAGAGAGGCCTATGGCGATGGATGTTCAGTCCTTAGCCAGTCAGTTCGTGAGATTGGATCTTTCGGAGCCCAGTCGGGTCCTAGCTTGCGGTCTTCTTTATTCGACCGTATCAGGGAGCGGTAATATGATGATCCTCATTTACTTGTCCTTAAGGACACGGTTCAGCATGGTGATGCCTATGTGACCATTGGAGATGATGGGGTATTGAGGATGCAGGGTCGAATTTGTGTGCCCAATGTTGATGAGCTTCGAGAGTTGATTCTAGCAGAGGCCCATAGTTCGCGGTATTCCATCCATACGGGTGACACAAAGATGTATCAGGATTTGAGGTAGCATTACTGGTGGAGGCGGATGAAGAAGGATATAATTGAGTATGTAGCCAGATGTCTCAACTATCAGCAGGTGAAGTATGAGCACCAGAGGCCAGGTGGGTTGCTTCAGCAAATAGAGATTTCGGAGTGGAAATGGGAGCGCATCACTATGGACTTTGTATTTGGACTCCAGCGGACCTTGAAGAAGTTTGATGCCATTTGGGTTATTGTGGATCGACTGACCAAGTCCGCTCATTTTATTCCTGTGTATACTACTTATTCATTGGAGCGGTTGGCAGAGATTTATATCTGGGAGATTGTTCTTCTGCATGGTATTCCAGTTTATATTATTTCAGACAGGGGTACTTAGTTCACATCATGGTTCTGGAGAGCCGTTGAGCATGAGTTGGGTACTCGGGTGACGATGAGCACATCATTTCACCCCCAGATGGACGGACAGTCCGAGTGCACTATTCAGATTCTTGAGGATATGCTTCGTGAGTGTGTGATTGAGTTTGAAGGGCCTTGGGATCAGTTCTTGCCATTAGCGGAGTTTGTTTACAACAACAGTTATCAGTCTAGCATTCAGATGGCGCCGTATGAGGCTTTATATGGTAGGAGGTGCAGATCTCTGGTTGGTTGGTTCGAGCCTGGGGAAGCCAAACTATTGAGCACAGAGTTTGTTCAGGGTGCATTGGAGAAGGTTAAGGTGATTCAGGATAGACTCCGTACAGCCCAGTCCAGACAGAAGAGTTACGCGGATAGGAAGGTTCGTGATGTTTCATATATGGTCGGAGAGTGGGTTCTGCTTCGGGTCTCGCCTATGAAGGGCGTTATGAGATTTGGCAAGAAAGGAAAGTTGAGTCCAAGGTTTATTGGCCCTTTTGAGATATTGAAGCGTGTTGGGGAGGTTGCTTATGAACTTGCTTCACCTCCCAGCTTGGTAGGAGTTCATCCGGTATTTCATGTTTCGATGCTCCGGAGATATCACGGGGACCCATCGCACATGTTGGATTTCAGCTCAGTCCAGTTGGACAAGGATTTATCTTATGTTGATGAGCTAGTGGCTATATTGGATAGACAAGTCAGAAAGTTGAGATCAAAGAACATTGCTTCAGTAAAGGTTCAGTGGCGGGGTCAGCCGGTCGAGGAGGCGACTTAGGAAACCGAGCGGGATATGCATAATCGATACCCTCATCTTTTCACTACTTCAGGTATGTTCTTTATACTCATTCGAGGGCGAATGAATGTTTAAGTGTAGGAGGATGTAATGACCCGACCGGTCGATTCTAGAATTTACGCCCCGATTCCCTATTAACTACTTTCCCTAAGTTTATTTTTGCTATTTTGGTTTGCCGGAACGTTCGGTGTTGAGTTTCGGAGAGTTTTGGGACACTTAATCCCTAAATGAGAGCTTAAGTGTTGAAAGTGGTTCGTAGTCGGAACAGTGTGAAGACAGCCTCGGAATGGAAATTCGATGGTCCCGTTAGCTCTGTTAGGCAATTTCGAGGTTGGGAGCGTGTTCGGAACTTGTTTTGGAAGTTCGTAGCTAATTTAGGATTGAAATGCCGAAGTTAGAATTTTTGAAGTTTCCGGTCTGATAGTGAAATTTTGATCCGAGGGTCGGAATGGAATTCCGGAAGTTGCAGTAGCTCCGTCATGTTATTTGGGATGTGTGTGCAAAATTTCAGGCCATTCGGACGAGGTTTGGTTAGGTTTTTTATCGAAAGCGTATTTTGATGAAATTTGAAGTTCTTAGGTTCAAATCATTGATTAATTCAAGTTTCCGACGTTGTTTTAGGTGGTTTAAGGATTAGTAAAAATTTGGATGATGTTGGGATATGTCCACAATTTTGATTGAGGTCCCGGGGGCCTCGGGTGTGTTTCAGATGCTCAATGGAGCATTTCGGAGTTTTGAAAAGTTGCAGAAAAATTCTTCAGTTCTGCTGCAGATTTTCCTTCTATGCGATCGCATCATCATCTCCGCGATCGCATAGTGTATTCCAGAGGGGTTCCAATTCCTTCTATGCGATCGCATAACCTTGTTCGCGATCGCATAGTTATGATTTCTCCTCTTTTGCGATCGCATTAAACCCCCCCCCCCCCCATGAGTTCGCATAGGCCATTTTCTGGGCCTTCTAATTTTCCTCTATGCGATCGCATGCCTACTCCTGCGATCGCATAGAACAAAATGTCTGGGCAGGCAAATTTAATCCCAAATTCGAGGGTTCACCATTTTTATCACATTTTGACTTGTAGAGCTCGGTTTTGGGAGAAATTTCGAGAGGTTTTCGCGAGCAACGAGTGGGTAACAATTCTATACTCTCTTATGCTTAATACCTACTAATCTAATCATGATTTCCTTCGTATTTTCGGATTTTTGAATGAAAAATGGGTCAAAATCCTTAGACTAAATTGTTGAGTTTTGAGTGGGTATTTGACCTCCGATTTGAGAGATTTTTATATGGGTAGACTCGTGAGAGTACGAGGGTTCTGAAAATGTAAAAATTATATCCGATTCTGAGACGTGGGCCCGAGGGGCATTTTGATCATTTCACATAATTTCATGTATTATCTTATAATTTAATTGTAGACTCAGTACTTGTTGTGTTATTTATGTTATGAAATTTAATTGAATAGATTGAGCCATTTGGAGTCAAATACTCGTGGCAAGAACGTGATTTCGGATTGTCTTTGAGCCGGTTTGAGGTAAGTGGCTTCTCTAACCTTGTGTGGGGGACTTTGTCCCTTAGGATTTGATATTTTGTAATTGAATGCCTTGTATATGAGGTGACGAGTGCGTACTTGAGCTAATTGTTGAAAATTCATTTTTATCTGGAGTATTTAAATTGAGTTTTCTTGCTTACATGTTTTACTCTAATTGAAAATTTAGCATGTGTTAGTTAGAGGAGCAAGTTTAGTTGACTTACTTGCCTATTTATTTAAACAGCCTTGTTTGTAATCTATGAAGCATGTTAGACTAGAATTTACTACTATTCGTTATGAGTTTGGTATTTATTTGATATTTTAGCTGTTATTGTTTGTTTTAAATTTGGGACTACGGGACGGCATCCAGGGAGATCCCCTGCACGTTTTATGTTCTGGATTGGGAGTGCGGGATACTTAGAGATCCTTGGCACATGTGTATATAATTATCGAGGATACCAAGAGATCCTCGGGATACTAAGAGATCCCCGAATCATTATTGAGGATACCAAGAGATCCCCGAATTATTATTGAGGATACCAAGAGATCCCCAAATTATTAATTAGGATACCAAGAGATCCTCGGTATCCCCGAATTATTAATTAGGTGCCATCGTGACATATTCACGGAGGGAGAACTGGGGTCGTAACATTTTTCCTCCATTGTTTCCAGTTGGAATGCTCCTTTGTTTGTTGCTGCTATGATTTTATACGGTCCATCCTAGTTTGTTCCTAACTTTCCCTTATTTGGGTCTTTTGATGCAGTGTTTTGGCCTTGAGGACGTAGTCGCCAACTTTGAGTGATCTTACTTTGGCTTTTTTGTTGCAGTATCTTTCTACTTGCTGCTTCTAGGCTATCATTCTCACATGGTCCATATCTCTCCGTTCTTCAACTTCGTCTAGGTCTTGTAACCTACTTTCGTCATTATTCTCCCCGCTTATATTGGAGTATCTCAGGCTGGGTTTCCCTATCTCGACGGGTATGACTGCATCGGTCCTGTAGACAAGTGAGTATGGGGTTTCCCCGTGCTGGACTTTGGCATAGTGCGGTATGCCCATAATACTTTAGGTAGTACTTCGGGCCATAGCCCTTTAGCTTCCTCGAGCTTCTTTTTCAATATGTTCAGCATCACTTTGTTAGAGGACTCGGCTTGGCCATTGGCAGTGGGATGATATGGCGTGGAAAGTATCCGCTTAATGTGCCATTTTTCGAAGAACTCAATCGTTCTCTTTCCGATGAACCTAGGGTCTGTTGTTGCAGCTGATTTCTTTGGGGATGCCGAAACGACATATAATATTTCCATATAAAGGCGATAACCTCCTGTTCGCGCACCTGAGCATACGCACCTGCTTCCACCCATTTAAAGAAATAGTCAGTTAAAACCAAAAGAAAACGTACCTTTCCTCGTCCTGCTGGCAGAGGGCCGACTATGTCCATCCCCCACTTTATGAAAGACCATGGCGAGGTGACGGAATGGAGGAATTCTCCTGCTTGATGTATCATAAGGGTGTACTTTTGGCACTGCTCGCATCTCCGAACATAGTCAGCGGCTTCTTTTTCCATAGTAGGCCAATAATAGCCGGCGTGAATAGGGCATCGAATGAGGGAACGATTCCCTGTATGGGCACCGCAGTGACCCTCATGTACTTCCTCTAGTACTTGCGTTGTTTGGTGCGGTCCAAGACATTTGGCTAGGGGCCTCCAAACGTTCTCTTGTAAAGGTCATGATTTACTATGTTGTATCGAGCTGCCTACACACGGAGTTTCTTGGCTTCTTTTTTGTCTTGAGGGAGTGTTCCATTCTGTAAATAGGACACAAGGTGGTTACGCCAGTCCCAAGTTAGGTTCAGAGAAAGTACCTCAACGTGGTCTATGGCTGAGTGAAGGAGGGTGACCACATTTTCCTTGTTAATATTCTTGGTGGACGCAACTAATTTGGCGAGGCCATCTGCTTCAATGTTTTGTGCCCTAGGGATCTGATCGAGGCGGCATTCGTCGAACTCCGGCAGTAGTTTGTGGATTTCCGACTGATACCTCTGTAGTCTCTGCTCTTTGATTTGGAAAGTCCTAGTGACTTGATTTACAATGAGTTGAGAGTTGCAGTGGAGGATGAGTTGCCAGGCGCCGTATTTGAGGGCTAACTTCAAACCTGCAATTACAGGCTCATACTCGGCCTCGTTGTTAGTCATCTCGGGGCATCGTATGGACTGGCAAATTACTTCGCCCGTAGGGAGTTCGAGGACGAGTCCCAATCCCGATCCCGAGGCATTCGAAGCACCGTCGGTATAGAGAGTCCAGAGATCGGTACATGCGGAAGCGCGAAGCGCTTCTTCTTCCACCTCAGGCAATATTTTTGCGCTGAAGTCGGCAAAAAAATCGGTGAGCACCTGCGACTTAATGGCAGTTTGCGGTTGGTAAGTTATGTCGTGCTCGCTTAGTTCTATTGCCCGTTTGGCGAGTCTACCTGGAGAGCTTGGGTTTATGCAGGATGCCTCTTAGGGGGAAGGTTGTTATTACTTTTATGGTGTGACATTGAAAATATGGTCTAAGCTTTCGTGAAGCTACGACTAGTGCCAGGTCTAGTTTTTCAAGGTGAGGGTACCTTGTCTCGGCATCTATTAAGGTTTTGCTGATATAGTAAATAGGAGACTGCATACCTTTATTTTCACAGACCAAGACTGCACTAATAGTGACCTCGGATACTTCCAAATATACGAGTAAACACTCACCTGGGTCCGCTTTGACGAGTAGTGGTGGTGAGGATATATACGCTTTTAGTTTCTTCAGGGCGTGGATGCATTCTTCGTTCCACTACAGCCCGTGGTCTTTTCTCAGCACGTTGAAGAATTTGTGACATCTGTCTGAGGACCGTGAAATGAACCTCGACAAGGCGGCTATTCGCCCTGTTAGCTTCTGCACCTGTTTTTTGCTGGTTAGTACCCCAGGTATTGTGTCGATGGCTTTGATTTGATTCGGGTTGACTTCGATCCCTCGTTGTGATACGAAGAAACCTAGGAATTTTCTCGAGGCCACGTCGAAGGCGCACTTCTCTGGATTCAACTTCATCCCGTACTGCCGCAATATCTCGAAGGCTTCTTTCAAATGGCATACGTGGTCTTCCTTTTTTGCCGACTTTACCATCATATCATCGATATAGACCTCCATGGTCTTGCCGAGCTGTTCCTTGAACATTCTGGTGACTAACTTCTAGTAAGCAGCCCCTGCGTTCTTGAGTCCGAACGGCATCACTTTATAACAGTAAGTCCCTTGGTGAGTAATAAAAGTCGTCTTTTCCTGATCCTCTTCGGCCATTAGAATTTGGTTGTAACTGGAGTAGGCATCCAAAAAACTCAGCAGTTCATGCTCTGCTGTCGCATCAATCAATTGGTCGATATGGGGTAGCGGGAAGGAGTCTTTTGGGCATGCTTTGTTTAGATTGGTGAAGTCCACACACATTCGCCATTTTCCGTTCTTCTTTTTTACCATGACCACAATGGCGACCCATTGGGGTATTTCGATTCTCTATGGAACCGTTGACGAGTAATTTGTCCACTTCTTCGCTGACTGCTTCATTGATTGCGGCATTGAATTTTCTCATCATCTGCCATACCGGCAGATAGAGTGGGTCGACATCCAACCTATGAGTGGCGATGTCCTTTGGGATTCCTGGCATATCTGAGTGGGAAAAGGCAAACAAATCGGCATTGTTAGTTAAAAATTCATGATACTTACCTGGCTTAGAGAGATTGTGATCGATGTAAGCCTTTTTTGCGTTGTCGACGTCGTCCAATTGGACTGGGTCGAGGTCCTCTATATTTGCCTTGCAAGCTTCTATGATGTCTGGGTCTCTGATGGCCTTTGTTGTTGGGTCGGGTTTAGTTCCCGGCATGGATGATTGCTATGCCTCCGCACTTGTGCCTTTCAGTTGTTTGGTGTGCGTACAATCTTGGGCGATCCAATAGCATTCCTGGGTGGTACGCGGCTCCCCTCGGATGCTGAATATTCCCTATGGGGTGGGAAATTTGATCACTTGATAGAAGCTTGAGGGGACGACTCGCATGGCATGTATCCATGGGCGTCCTATGATGGCATTATAGGCAGTTTCCTGGTTCATAACATGGAATGTGGTTTCCAGCATGACTCCCCATGCTAGGACTGGCAGGCGAAGTCCGCTCTACTACATTGTTAAAACTCGTTAGTGTTATGCAGCGCAGTATTATTTTATCCTCGAGCCTCATTTGTGTGAGAACTCTCGGGTGAATAATACATGCGATGCTCCGTCATCTACTATGATTCATTTTATATCTGTATCAGCGATGCGTAATGTTATAACCAAAGCATTAAAATGAGGGAAAGACAAACTGTCGGCATCTAACTTTTCGAAGATGATACTGTCTTCGAAGTCATCATACCGTTCATCGGCGACCGTCCGTTTGAGTTTGTACATGGTGGTGAACTTCCCATGGTTGATTACCGAGTCGTCGCCATCGCCAATGATCATCTATATGGTACATGCCGGCGATGGTGGCCTTGGGGGTCCTTGAGATAGGTCACTTCCTCTAGCAAAGTTGGCCCTTCCCTTATCGCTGAGAAGTTCTTTTAGGTACCCTGCTTCAACATCCTGACCACTTCTTGCCATAGGCCTATGCAATTTTTGGTCTTGTGTCCTCTTTCCTGATGGAATTCGCAGAGGACGTTTGACCTTCTCGCGCTTGGGTCCGATTTCATTTTTTGTGGCCATTGCAAGATTTCATTTTTTGTGGCCATTGCACCTTCGTGCCTAACTTCTCCAGTATATACACTATCTCTGAAGGGGAAACACAAAATTTATGAGCAGATAACAATGGAGGCATGCCTCTTTCATTTTGAAGGGGTGCGGTGTGTCGTAACACTACATCCATATGCCTTGAAGGAGGCGGGTTATATGTTTTGACATAAAGCTAATGCCTTTCTCGATTGAAATGCGGGGGTTGATCCTTTCGCCCATCGCTACGTCGATCTATCCTTCCCTCGTTCTGAACTGACGTTAGTCGCCGAGTCGGGCTGTTTAGATCGTCTTCGTCTGCCCTTACCTCATCGTAGTAGGCGTTGTGAATCTCTTCCCATGTGGTGGGGGGTACTTCATGAGTCTGTTGAGCAATTTTTGGGTTGACTTTGTTCCGTTCCTGTTTAACCCATTTTGGAAGGCCGCTACTGCCATTCCTTCCGACACATAGGGTAGGCCCATCCTTACTTTGTTGAATCGGGCTAGGAAGTCTCGAAGTGCCTCACGCGCCGTTTTTCTGATGGCAAAGATGTCATTGACCCTAGTTTCAGCCTTCTTTGCCCCTGCATGAGCGGTGGAGAATTTATCCGCCATCTCCTCAAATATTGATATCGATCATGCTGGTAGCTGGGATTACCATGTTAATGCTCCTCCTGTCAAAGTCTCACCGAACTTTTTTAGCAGCACAGATGGCACTTGTTCTTTTAATAGGTCATTGCCCTTTACTGCAGTGACGTAATGGATTAGATGATCCTATGGATCCGTGGTACCGTCGTATATTCTCAAGTATGGCGGCATTTTGAAGGTTTTCGGGATGGGGTGAGGAGCAGCTCCCTTGCTGTATGGTTGTTCAACGAATCGGCCCACATCGCATTTTGGTAGTAGCTTAGGGGCGCCAGGTATTTTGTCAACCCTTTCCTGGTGCTCCTTCATTGATCATGGAGTGCTTTGTTCTCATTTTCCATCTCTTCCATTTTCTTTAGAATTGTCATGAGTGCATCATCGCTTGCGTCGATGACAGTGCGGGTGTTGCTCATTCTCATAGCGCCTGGCTCGCCGATCGTAGCTGCGATTTCTATCGTTGGTAAGTCTTAAACATTTCCTTGAGGGGGTTTTTCGAGCATGTTGCTTAGAGCACATGTCAGCCACTCCTCTAACAAATTTTTGATTGCTGGTGGTGTTTCCCTCGTCGTGGACGTGGAAGCTCCCCTTTCGCGCAAGACAGTCAGATCCTCGTGTGAAGAGGGTGAGATCTCCCCCTCCGGTGTATCTCTTGGTGTTGTATTCTCGGTGTCTTCTCTACCGGCTTCATTGAGGGAGCTTAAGAGGTTGTTTGAGACATCTGTTATCATCTTCCACCTTGCTTCTTTCTCCGCCATTGTTGGTTTTTATGGGGTTTGAAGAACATTAATCGTCACTTTCAAGAACCTAGATGAGAACTATAATTTCGGCTATGGATACGCCATTGCCACACCAACCCCACAGACGACGCTAAATTGTTTGACTCAAAAGATTTTAAGTTGTTTTTAAGCAAATCAATCAAAGATAAAGGGGTAAATTGTAGCTGAAGATAATAAACTCTAGGATGATAATGATGGGGAGAGGACAATAGTATAGATATGATAAGAGTAGAGAGAGAGATGATAATAGAGAGATATTAATAATTCTGTATGTCAAAAACTATGTTTGTATTACAAGGCTTAAATCCCTCTTATATATTAGGAGGTTTCCCTTAATTGTGGGGACGACGAATTAAGAAGTATCTACCACGCCAAATCTAATGTTGATGCGATGGCGTCTCTCCTTCAGCCTCTGGGTCGTACCCCTATGTCGACTCGTGGGTTTTAGGTCACTTGTCATAATCATTATAGGCCGTGTTCGATCAAATTCGGACACATACAGTTGGTCCCACCGCTCGTCGAGGTCGCAACGGGATGCGTCCTTGGTAAGCGGACTTGATGCCTCCTTTTTTAGGAGGAATTTGACTCACCGAGATATCACGACATGATCAGTGAGAGGTGGTAGTTGTGTATAGTGGGATATCTAAGAGTATATGCCAGCCTGGGTGACGTCAGCCTTCGCATGCGTCATCATTATGCGGATTTTAGAGGTAAAAGACTGACGGTTTGGCACTTGGTTTCCTGCGCTAATTTAAACCCTGCCGCCTCGATTCTGGTGCCACCCAACCCTATAAATAGGTGATGGGTTCGATTCCTTTGAAAAACTTTGGCCATTCTTGATAATTTTTCGGTCTTCTTCTTCCGCTTTCATATTTCTTCGTTTCCGTTCCTGGACGGAAGTTCTCCTCTCTTTCACTCTATTTGTATAGGTTACTTATTTCAAATAAAATCATGCAGAGATCTCATCGAACTAACGAAATGGTTCCTGAGGCCCTTCATCGAGTGCAACACCTCTTTGCGACAGCGAAGAGTTAGGGGTAGAAGAGGGTGACAACCCTCTTACAGTGGAGGTGTTGCTACCGAGGCATCCCCTGTCTCGGAATGATTTCCTCAAGGACCCGCCCCCTACTCTGAACCCTGTGCTTTCTGAGACGAATCAGACTCACCTCGATGCCCTCCGCCAAAATCATCTCTACGCCAAATTGTTTGACTCAAAAGATTTTAAGTTCTTTTTAAGCAAATCAATCAAAGATGAAGGGGTAAATCGTAGCCGAAGATAATAAACTCTAGGATGATAATGATGGGGAGAGAACAATAGTATAGAGATGATAAGAGTAGAGAGAGAGATGATAATAGAGAGATAATAATAATTTTTTATGTCAAAAACACTGTCCGTATTACAAGGCTTAAATCCCTCTTATATACTGGGAGGTTTCCCTTAATCGTGGGGACGATGAATTAAGAAGTATCTACCATGCCAAATCTAATGCTGATGCGATGGCGTCTCTCTTTCCGCCTTTGGGTCATACCCTGCGTCGACTCGTGGGTTTTAGGTCACTTGTCATAGTCTCTATAGGCAGTGGTTGATCAAATTCGGACCCATACACACCCCTTGTGGTGGCTACAAGCTGAGGCTCTGGCTCCTGCTTCGCTGCGTCCTAAGCACGTGTCCTCACCATCTGTAAGAGAATAGAGAGTAAAAGTTTAAAATTTAGGATTGAACAAAGTCGCAAGATAGAGAAAGAAAGAAAGAAATGAAGTTTCCTAATTGTCTTGTACCCTCTCGAAACTAAGTATAGACGTCTTCATACCAATCCGCAAGACTCTACTAGATATGCTCATGACTCGTGAGACTTATGCAACCTAGGGCTCTGGTATCAACTTGTAACGATGCAAAATCCCAATCAAGGAGTTGCAATGCCACTTAACCTCATTTGCTAGGCAAGCCAATACTTAATAGTAAATAAAGAAGAAAAACAAAACAATTAATATCATAATATCATAGATAAAGAGCAAAAGCTCTAAAAGTATATAATACGTTTAAAACCAATACAACTGCCTAAAACTCCCCAAAACTAGTGTCACTAAGCACATAAGCTCTAAGGATTACAAATACAAAGTCTGAAAGAAATACAAAATTGTCTAATACAAATAATAGCAATAGAGTTAATAAAGGTGACTCCAGAGTCTACGAAAGAATATGCAGAAGTACCTCAAGGCTCCCAAATATCCAAACTAAGCACCTCTCGAGATTTCGCGGGGACCAGTTCTTGGATCTGCACAAGAAGTGTAGAAGTATAGTATGAGTACAACCAAGCCCATGTACTCAGTAAGTGTCGAGCTTGCTCTCGACGAGGTAATGAAGAGTCTAAGACAAGAAACCTACTTATAAACGTGTGCAGTTAATAAGTAAGAGAAATAACAAGAGTATCACAACCCAAAACCACCACCAAGCGTGATGACGCCTAACCTACTTACTAGGCAAGCCAGTCATAAAATAATAATAGAAACATGGTAACGAATTATAGAATAGACAAGTCTAAAAGACTAATAACCAGAAATAATATCAAATCATAATACAACTCTCGGAAACTGGTAACGCTGAGTCATGGGCTCTACATTATGAATAAAAGTCTGAACTATAAAAACACTATCTAAAACAACAATAACAGTAAATAAACATTGGAAGAGATGCTAGAGATTGCAATCAGGAAGCAACTTTGCCTCTCCAAAACTCAATGAACAGCTCCGATCGCATAGCCCGACTGGATCCAACTCTTAAAACAATTAAGTGTAGAGTGTAGTATGAGTTTTGGATGAAATGCTATAGCTGGTGCATTCTTGTTCCTGGTGTTGTTCTCCACATATTGCTTTTGTGAGTTCTGGCTCGCAAGTGCGAGCATTGCTTTTGCAATCAAGACATCGTATTTGCGGGCAGGGGCCTGGGCTGGCTGATCTCGCAATTGCGAGGAATGAGTTCACATTTGCGAACTATCTAAGGCTGCATTTATGATGCAGTTTTATGAGGTGTGAGCTTCGCATTTGCAAAGTAATTTACTGCATTTGCGAAGGGGATTGTTCGCATTTGCGAACATGATATCACAATTGCGATTACTGGGCTTCTGAGTTAGGGTTCTCACTTGCGACATTTGTCTCGCTTTTGCAACCATTTATTTGCAAATGCGACATCTGCAGCTGGGTAAAAGATGGAAAATCAGAACTTAGCTCATTTTACATCATTTCGCAACCTTAAACACTCTAGAGGCAATTTATCAAGATATTTTTCTTCCCAAAATCATTAATAAGCAAGTTCAATCCATTTCTTTTCAATTACCCATTACTTTTGATGTGCTTTCAACATCAAATATAGGATTTTAATGGTAGAAATTAGGGATTTGATTAGAAATTGTGAATTTTGTAAAATTGAGTTCAGATTTAGAAACAAATCACATAAACTGGCTCGGGGGTAAATGGGTAATCGGGTTTTGATCAAGCGGGCCCGAGGTTGACTTTTGTTGATTTTTTCCAAATTCATTAAAGATTGAATCTTTTTTTTACTCGTGGGTAGTTTCTAAAGCTTAATTTGGATTATTTGAACTATATTTGATTATATTTGATTGGGTTGGAGGCTAATTATTGTTAGTGTTACTGTATTAAACCAAAAATCAAAAAAACTGTTAGGAGAATTAAAGAAATCTGGAAAATAGTAGAGAATCAGAAATATTCAGAGTCCACAAGTTTCTTGTATGTCCTTAAGGAATTTTAACCCCCTCACACGTTGCCAAGGTAATAGATTAAATCCTCCCACGATAAAACGGAATAAACCTTCCTGCAACAGTGGCAATACAAACTGTAGGATACCAACGAACTCAAAGAACGGAGCAAAATCACACTTACGAATTTGAGAGAGAGAGACTGCGAATTAGGATGCAGTATATTCAGAAAGAAAGAAGTTCTGGAGTATTTTTCGTGTGTAGAAAATGGAGCCTTGCCTAAGAATTTATAGGCAATTATCAGAAGAGGTGTCTGGAAAAAGTGCCTTTTCAGAAGAATATGTTGCCTGCCACGGTTCTACCGCGGTCGCGGCAGAACCGCGGTCAGAGAGGCTTTCTGAATCTTCCTGCCGCGGTTCTACCGCGGTTGCAGCAGAACCGCGGCCTGAGAGGCCCTCTGAACTTCTAGCGTATTTTCAGCAGTGATTTGGCATTTAATTAATTATTAAATAATTAAATAAATTTTGTCCAAAAAATAATCTTATCGATCGATCATTTGACAAACCCAAATCCAAACCAAATCCAAAGCTAAAGCCAAAGCCGAAGCCGAGCTGAGCGAGCGAGCGACAACGGCGTGAGGGTTCATTCTCTTCAACTCCTTTTAAGAGCTTTAAGAAGTGATTCTATATATAAGCACAAAAATGTGGTTGTCCCTCACCAATGAGGGACAAAGTGCAAGACAAAAGTTCACTTCTTCAAATTTTCATTTCTCCCTCCATTTTATTTCCCTCCATTTCCAATTCACACTTCTTCTACTTTAAAGCCCAATGGCTTAAAGTCCAACAATCCCCCACGTGAATGGGAATGGCTGTATCAAGAAAGATCATAGATGAAAGTTATGTGATTTTGCAAGTAAGGATTAATTGCATCGAGATAAGTAAGTTTCCCTTTGAACTTTCCGTAGTGAACATATGTCGGATATAATCGGTCAATCGGTAGATTTGATATCTTTGAACCGTCAAACTTTAGTGTATACCTAGACAACCATATGTCACACAACCAACCCTTAACCGTCTTTTTGTTCTCATTGTTATGTTTGTTTTAGCCATGAACACCGCCTGGTTTCATAAGTGCGTAGAGAATTGGCCTTACAGAATACTCATTGAAGCGGCTTCCACTTCACACTTACATAGGTGATTCCTACACGTGTAATCCTTTAAATTGACACTATTTGATAACTATCACATCAAACTTAGGTAATCATTAAAGAACGTGTACAGTTCTATCCTTGTTACTGAACATTGTCTTCATCATGAGAATGGACCAAATATTTTATTTTGACAATGTTGAACTGGTCAATCACAACTTTGTTTGAGCTCCTTGAACCTAGATCTCGGAACATCCAAAATTCTAGGTAGAGTTACCACCATGTTGACTTTTCCTCGGCCATAGTCCCATTCCCTTAGATGATTTCTCAACTCCCTCTCTAGTTAAGCCTTTTGTAAGCGGATCCGCCACATTATCCTTTGATCTTACATAATCAAAGTGATAATTCCACTAGAAAGTTGTTGTCTAACGGTGTTATGTCTTCGTCATATATGACGAGACTTTTCGTTGTACATAACGCTCCCTGCCCATCCTATTGCAGCCTCACTATCGCAATGTATGCAAATAGGAGCCAAAGGTTTNAACGTTGCAAACTCAACGTAGTAAGATAGAAGAGCATCTTCATTTACCAGCGTTTGAAGTCAATACCGAAAAACTTTCCGAGTTTTTCTGCCGGTGCCATAGCATGAGCAGGAGTAGAACGGCTTGACGAGGTAGCAGCACTCGTAATAGTAGCACCTGTTCCCGCAACACTTCCATTAATTTGGTTTTCATTCGTCATATTTCTGTAAAGTCGAAAACAATACAGAACTTTGTTAAATCAGTGAAGTTTTGATATNCCAATGCTATAAACTCTGATTCCATTGTAGAGCGAGCGATGCACGTTTGTTTGAAAGACTTCCAAGATACTGCTCCTCCACCAACAGTAAAAACATGTCCACTTGTGGACTTTACTTCTGTTGAGCCGGTTATCCAATTTGCATCACTATATCCTTCAATAATGGCAGGATATTTATTGTAGTGCAAAGCGTAGTCTTGGGTATATTCCAAATATCCCAGAACTCGTTTCATTGCTACCC